>MJUU01071099.1:52647-70626 GCA_002080025.1 Modiolus philippinarum
CTGATTGTCTTAAAGACCTATTTACAAACGTCGCTGGCGACAAAATCGTTCAATTTTTAAAAGCAATCAATTTATTTAGTAAGATTTAAATGGATCAATTTTAAACAAGTTTCTAATTTCTAATATTGTTATTGTTAAACCAAAAATTTACTATTATGTTTTTTTTACATTTTACACACCTGTTTTACTTGTATTTTATATTAATATTTTATGTATTTATTAAAATTGTTCAATAGACCTAACAGTTCTCGCCACAATATAGCTGAAATATTGCTGAAATTGGCGTAAAACATCAATCAATCAATCAACATATTTTAATTGAATGTGTAGATGTTGCTGAAATCAGGCGTGATTTTTATTCAGCTGATTGTCTTAAAGACCTATTTACAAACGTCGCTGGCGACAAAATCGTTCAATTTTTAAAAGCAATCAATTTATTTAGTAAGATTTAAATGGATTTAATTTATAGTTGTAATATTGTAACAGTTAAACTGTCATTTCTCTTAATGTTTTTTTTTATATTTTTTATATTTTATACTCTTGTTTTACTTGTATAAAGCTTTAATGGTTTTATATTGATATTTTATATATTTATCATAATTGTTCAACTTACTAAACAGTTCTCTCCACAATATAGCTGAAATATTGCTGAAGTTGGCGTAAAACATCAATCAATCAATCAATATAATTTTAATTTATTTTTTTATGCTCTGGCAGTAAATAAACAAGTGTCATATTCATTGATTGTGTTGATCATCATTGCTGATAGCCTAATTAGGGTACAATATGATTATATGGACAACCTATAATTGTACATGTACGTATTAAGAGTATATTTTACAGAGAATACATTGAAACCCTAAATTTGACCTGGGACAGTATTTTTAATTAAATTAATTTGAGTCCTATATTTTTAACATGAAGAACATCCAAGTGTCAGGGTGTTTGCCTTTACATTCCTATTCCTTAACTAAGAGTTTAATTTTGTCATTTTTTTTTTCTTGTCATCTATTTGTATCACACCTCACCATTTTATTCCATGATTCAATTACGTGTATCACCAATCTAACATCATTTCTGTTTTTATTTTGTATTCTTGAAAAATTTCAAGCAAAAACAAACTCTCTTAAACAAACTAGAACTAATGGTTAGAGAACTAATAGAGTACTGATGCACATGTATCTTTAGTAGTTTGTCTCATTTGTTTTAACATATTGTTTTACATGATTAAGGCAAAATTGCGTTTAAAGAAGAATTTTGTTCTATTTCTTACATTATCACGTTTCTGTATAGCAGTTTCTAATTCACAAATATAAGTAAAATCATAATTTTTCTAACATACATGTAACACAACTCTTTATGTAATGTGTAATGTAATGTGCTGTATTGTAATGCACTCTCAAGTAATGTACCGCCGTGCGCGGTCCCGGCTGAAGAATAGGCCCGCAGCATCCTCTGAGCTTGGAGTATGAGCCATCCTAACAGAGGACCCCGAGGGAACCCCGGGATATAGAAATAGGACCCAGTATCTCCGGCTTGCGGGGTGTGACCCCTCCTAAACGGAGGCTGACCCCGAGGGTCCCGGGATATAGAAATAGGACCCATTCCGTGGTTGTGCGGGATTAATAAATACACAACCCATCTTTCGGATGGGATGTAAACTCAGGTCCACGTGTTGGAAGAAATGCCACGCTTCCTGCACGTTAAAGAACCCTTGTAGCAAGCTCTTTTTGGGGTGGTCCGTAGGTGATCGGCTATAAGGCTAAATTCCCCGCCCTTGACGATTTCACCCTACTTTTCCAGTGGCAGTCAGAATTTCCTGTCCCATGGCCATTTCCATACCCCAAAGTTATTATTTATCAACAAACTTGTTCTCGTCTTGATATAGCTGAAATATTGCTGAGTAGACGTTAAACAATATTCAATCAATCAATCAATCAAGTAATGTATAATGTAATGCATTACTTTCCAAAATAAGTGTAATGGTGATGGTAATTTAATGTTAAAATTTTCAAAGTAATGGTAATGTAATGCATTACATTGCAATGTAATTGACCCTAGGCCTGTGAATGATGCTGATGTGGTGCTGACCAAATGTTGTTACTTTGGTGCCTATCTGTCATCCAACATGGCCGCCAGCGCCAGCAATGAATTGGACCCTAAGGGGAAATGCATACAAAGATATAATAGAAAACCACTGAATGGATTGAATTTAAACATTGCATAAATGAAACTTGTGAGATTTTGACCAAATTTGTTACTTTGGTGCTGATCAGGCGTCTCCCGACATGTCCACCAGTGGCAAAACTTAGTTTAACATAGGACCCAATGGGAAATGCATAAAAAGATCTTCTGCTCCGAAACTGCTTGAAAAATTAAGTAGAAATTTGATATGTTAGTCCTTGGATGACCCTCTTCAAAGTTTTATGTTAAATAGCTGCCAACAGGGAACGTAGATTAACATAGGCCATTTAAGTTTAGAAACTACATTCAAAAATCTTTTTCTGAAATTGCTTGAACAATTTTTAATTCAATTTTATAAAAAGATCTGATTTTTATGCCACATACACCACCAAAGATGGACCATCAATTTGGAATTTGATGCTGCATAGGACCCAAGTGAGCGATACAGACTCTTGAGAGCCTCTTGTTAAAAAATGGAAACATACTAAATTTTCGATTTTGGATGTCAATAAAGTGGGAAAATATTTTTAACCACCTTTGAACACATACGCATGGAAAAAATAGGCAAATTTAAAGTTGTGATGACATCAAATTAAATGTATTCAATAAAGCTAGATAACTACCAGATTTAATGTTAAGAATTGCCATAAGCATGTAGTTTGGTACAATATTATCCAAATATTAATTACTTATTATTATGTTTTTGCACAGATTCTGTTCAACTTCAATAATTGTAAAAACATTTTTACGTCTTTTCACCAACAATATTTTCCCCTTGATATATCATGACCAACATCAACTGTTCAGTTTTCTAGTACAAAAGACACATTTTCTGTTTTTCTCTGATGCAAAATCACTTTTTCAATGTCGATATTTAACTCTATGAATATGCATGAGCCTCAATGCAGATAAACGCTCTTGATGCATGGTTGTTCGAAGATACGACTTAACCCAACGCAAAACACTAAATGAATGCTCAGCAGTAACTGTTGCTACGGGCATTGTAAGGAAAACCTAAAAATATTCCAAATACATGGATACAATCCCTTGTTTTTCAATCCTAGTGTTTCAGATACAGTGTATGGCTTAATAGCTGCAACACTCCAGCGAACAATCCAACGATCTATCTCGGCCTTAAAGTAGTTAATATCACCAGGAATGTAATTTTCATAGGCATTAAAGATTTCGCCAATATGGTATATCAATTAAAATATTATTCTTTTCATGTTTTATCAGACAGGTATAGTGTTTGACCTACCCATAATGTTTTTGACGATGATGTGCCCAGAGGTCCAACTGAATGAAATATAGTTCAGGTTTGTCCGACTTTATACCCTGTCTGTTAACCTGAATTCTGTTGAACAGTCCCAAGGACATGTACACAATAAAATCTGATACCTGAGCTGATCCCAATGTTCCCATGACAAATTATTTACTTAAACAGTTTTTCGAATATAAATATCGACATTAAGGGTATACATGTATTTAATCAAACATTCAACCAAAAGCTGATTTACTTCAGCATCTGTAAACTAGAATATATGTATTGTACTTGGCATTATTTATTTTATTGTGAAAGCTACATGTAAAAATATCTTTCAGCTTCGTCGATTTCAAAGGAAGAGAAAAGCACCTACACCAAGAGCAAAACCTGTCAAATTTTCAAAAAAGATATATCTGCAGCTGCTGAAAGTCTGCTTCAGTTTTCGAATTAAGTAGTAGTTGACAATCCCTCCCATAGTGCATTGACAGAACACGAGGTAAATATTTTTACTTTAATTACCTTTTATTTTTATTTTATGAAGGAAATTAAATACATACATTAGGGTCGTTGTCTCTTTGACACATTCCCCGTTTCCCTTCTTTTTCTTATGTATAAAACTGACAATTACATAAGTAGGAGGAAGGTGAAAAGTACTTGTAATTCAAAATCAAATCTGGAACACTAATTTTTAGCTCACCTGGCTATGCCAGGGTGAGCTTTTGCCATCACTTGGCGTCCGTCCGTCGTCCGTCCGTCCGTCGTAAACTTTTCATTCAAAGATCTTCTCCTCTGAAACCACTGGGCCAATTGGGACCAAACTTGGTCACAATAGTCCTTGGGTGGTCCCCTTTAAAAATTGTATCCGGCATGTCCGTACCTAATCCAAGATGGCCGCCAGCGGGGAACATAGTTTTAACATTGGACCCTATTGGTAAACACATTCAAAGATCTTCTCAGAAACTACCAGTCCAATTACAACCAAACTTCGTCACAATGGTCCTTAGATGGTCCCTTGCAAAAAAGGTATCCGGAAGGTCCGTACCTAATCAAAGATGGCCGCCAGCCGGGAACATAGTTTTAACATTGGACCCTATGGAAAAGACATTCAAAGATCTTCTTCTCAGAAACTACCAGTCCAATTATAACCAAACTAAGTCACAATGGTCATTAGATGGTCCCTTCCAAAAAAGGTATCCAACAGGTCCGTACTTAATCCAAGATGGCCGCCAGCGGGGAACATAGTTTTCACATTAGACGCTATGGAAAAGACATTCAAAGATCTTCTTCTCAGAAACTACCGGTCCAATTATAACCAAACTTAGTCACAATGGTCCTTAGATGGTCCCTTCCAAAAAGGTATCCGACGGGTCCTTACCTAATCCAAGATGGCCGCCAGCTGGGAACATAGTTTTAACATTGGACCCTATGGGTAAACACATTCAAAGATCTTCTTCTCAGAAACTACCAGTCAACTTATAACCAAACTTAGTCACAATGGTCCTTAGATGGTCCCTTCCAAAAAATATATGCAGCAGGTCCGTACCTCATCCAAGATGGCCACCAGCGGGGAACATAGTTTTAACATTGCACCCTATGGAAAAGACATTCAAAGATCTTCTTCTCAGAAACTTCTAGTCAACTTATAACCAAACTTAGTCACAATGGTCCTTAGATGGTCCCTTCCAAAAAAGGTATCCGGCAGGTCCGTACCTAATCCAAGATGGCCGCCAGCGGGGAACATAGTTTTAACATTGGACCCTATGGGAAAGACATTCAAATATCTTCTCAGAAACTACCAGTCCAATTATAACCAAACTTAGTCACAATGGTCCTTAGATGGTCCCTTCCAAAACAGGAATCCAGCAGGTCTGTACCTTATCCAAGATGGCCGCCAGTGGGGAACATAGTTTTAACATTGGACCCTATGGGAAAGACATTCAAAGATTTTTTTCTCAGAAGCTACCCATCCAATCAGAACCAATCTAAGCCACAATGGTCCTTAGGAGGTCCCATCCAAAAAATGTATCTGGTAGGTCCGTACCTCATCCAAGATGGCCACCATCTGGAACATAGTTTTTACATTGGCCCTATTGATTTTAAGGGGAACCTCTGCCCAAATTTTTGAATTTTTGTTTGAAAAGTGGTCTGCATGTTTTAATTTCAGCACTATGTTTAACTTTAATTAAAAGGGGAACCCCTGCCCAAATTTTTTTTGAATGGTGTTCTGTTATGGGTTGAAATGGATGGTGGATCTTTCGGTTGCCATGGAAACCAAACAAGAATACTGTAATTTTAGAAAAAAAAAGTATTCTCCTAAATTTTATTTTTCGTTTTTCCTATTGGAAATGCCTTTTATCTGTCAGCCATGGTCCAGGTGAGCGATGCAGGCTCTTGAGAGCCTCTTGTTATACGACTGCAAAAGATCTGCTGTCGTTTAATGGTATGGTGTTGGCGTCGTCCGTGTCGGCGTCTGTGGACAGCATAACTTTGCTTCTGGTGGACGGATCTTTATGAAATTTTAGTATGATATATCTTGGCACATGCGTAAACAGAGGTTTTAATTTGGAGTCGTTGGCCCAGCCCGTTTCAGAAAAAGGGGCCAAAAAGGGGTGAAATTGGGTGTTTTCACATATTTGACTGTAGAATCTTCATTGTTGATTGGATTTTGATGGGGTTTGTTTCAGGGTGTTCCTGAAGAAATTTCCAATCAGTAATATGCAACAGATTTCAGGAAGCATGTACTGTACCGGTCACGAGATTAATGGGCCCAACATGGGCAAATCTAAAAAAAATTTAACTTTATTTTAAGTCCAATTTTGACGCCGTTTTTTTTCAAAAGATTCCTTATGAAAAATTAATATAGCGCTCTGCTATTAGATTTTTGGTATCTTGTTTCCTTTCCCGGCTCTGAGGGGCCGAATGGGACCAAAATTGCGAATTTGCTGATAACTTAAAAACTTTATTTTTCATCGGATTTCGATGGGTTTTTTCTTTGGATTTCTCATGATCTAAGCTTTCAATAGCAAGTCAACGGATTTTGTGAAGAGTTTACTGTTTCCGAGCTACTAGGGTCAAAGGGGCCAAAATTGCATTTTTTTTTAAATATGTCAAATCTTTATTTTTCATCGCATTTCGATGGGTTTTTTTTTCTCTGGATTCCTCTTGATATAAGCTCGCAGTCAAATGCCAACGGATTTTGTGTAGCTCTTACTGTTTCTGAGCTACAAGGGGTCAAAGGGGCCAAAATTGCAATTTTTCGAAATAAGTTTAATCTTTATTTTTCATCAGATTTCACTAGATTTTTTTGTTTTGTTTTGGAGTCCTCTAAAGCTTTTGTAGTATTTCACAAGATTCTGCGTAACTCTTACCATTTCTTAGCTATAAGTGGTCAAAGGGCTGAAAGTGCAATTTTCAAAATGTGTAGAATCTTTTAAAAAATTTAATGGGGTTAGTTGCTTTGGATTCTTCTTATAGTATAGTTTAAGTAGTATATGTTGACCAATTTGATGTACCTCTTACCATTTCTGATCTATATGAGGAATCATAATTGCTAATTTTTATTTTCCTGAGTTTGTGTTCAACTTATTACACGGTCAAGCTCTTTATTGTGTCCATTTTAATTATTGTATCAAGCCCTTTACTGTGTCGTCATTCATTTTGAATTACACGTGTTCAAATTTCGGTGTTCGACATGCTGCGCTCGGTGTAGCCCTTTATTGTGTGTAGTGTTGGGGTTATAGTATGGATTCATATGTATTTGTCAAGAACTATGAACAAAATTAACCTCTTTGAAAATAAAAAAAATATTCCCCCAATAACAAAAAAGAATTTTTTGTGATAGTTTGATAGCCATAAAAAGTTATTATGCTGCCTAAGATAACATAAGACAAAAATAAATTTATTACTTAGCAAAAGACCATGAAGACTGAATACTCCAAAGTTGGTCCCATATTTATATTTATTAATTGTTTTTAACTTGAACTAACCGTACTTTAATGTAACATTTTTTATTACATATTTTAACATCATCTCGGGCCATGTTGGTCTCCCCTTACTCTACCCAATTTTATGATTTTCAGTAGGTAGGTAGGAAGGAAGGAAGGGATTTAAAAAAAAATGCTAAAAAAGTAGTTAGAAAAGTACTGTTCAGAATAAAAAAAATACTCATTTATTCAGGAGGAAACAAATTTTAATTTTGGCCTCAGTTATACATGACCATATTTCACTTTCTTTTTTGAAAACAAATTAAATATGTTAAAAATAAATGAAAATATAAAGAATGATAAATATTTTCAGATTTTATCTACAAGTCTAGCCTTTCCAATTGCTAAGCGTGAGAAATGCATACAGACAGACACAGGGCATTTGGAAAATAAAGAAGAACATATTGTTTATGAAAAAAATTTCCTGAATGCAAAAATATGTTCTTTTGCGAAATGACCTAAAGTTATTCAAGTGGAAACTAATTATAACTCACCATTTGTGAGGGTTTTTTTTTACATTTGAGAGAGAGATCTAAATCTCAAATTAAAAATTTGTATAAAAGATATTAGAATATGTGTCCATTGGACATGGATGCCCCCGCCAGATAGTTATCGGCAAACAGGAAGTAGATGAGTGACGGGCTTAAAAAGGGGAGACGCGGTAATTCATGATACCAAAGCTTCAGACCAAATATCAAATCATTACTGCATAAACACAAGCTAAGAAATCCTTGACTTAAAATTCTCAGATGTACGTACGGACAGGGGTAAAACTAACGGCGGGGGCATACAAAAAATTACCCAGCCATCACTTGCTAGACTATAACTGTTCCCTAACTTCGTCATATAGTTTTTTCTTAACTATGGATTCTGAAATACGGCTTCCCAACAGTGCAGGTGCAAAAGCCTCCGTAAGGGTCTCCAGTACACTTGTCCATGTCCCGATCCTTGCCTCATGTGCTTTGAGATGGCAAGCAGCTAGCCTTTATGGCACTAAAAGACTTTGATTTTTCCAATATATTAAAGGAAACATTGAAAATATGACCTGCTTTATATGCTGGTATGGTCTGCTTATTTTGTAAGCTTTTACGTTTTCAACGTTATATTCATCGGTGCTGTTGATGAGGTAATTGTGGACTGTTTTTTTTACAAAGATCCTTCAATTTTGACTTAATTCTATTTTCAGACAGCTTAGAATGTGACTCAACATAATTATCTTTATAGAAAATTATTCTATTGGCGACCTTGGTAATAATTTTATCTTTAAACAAATTTAGAGAATGCTTGCCTGCACTTTCTCGTTTGCACAATTTTTTCCTATAATTGGTTACAGCGTCTTTAATTATATCAAAACATGCTTGCCAGTTTATTTTTGTACTTAGGCGATATTTTAACTTCTTTATCTACAACGATGTTGAGATTCCCCGTCAATATATGTCCACATGGGTCATAGTGATATTGCGACGTGGAACTATCTCAGCTGCTAGGGTAGTTTTCCTCGAAATCAGCATCACAGGTAATAGCAGAGTAATTGAAGAAAATGTTTCTAGTAGTTTTTGTTATTAGAAAAGGTAATGACAGATATGCGCTGGTTGTCAAAATAAACGGGTACAAGCTTTTGAATAACTAGGTGTCAAAAAATGCCTGCATTATCAATAAGGTCAATTCCTTTGTTAATGTATTTAATTTTCAAAAACTGTTTTATCTGCTCATCGAGTATGTCGATTCTCGGATAAATTCGATGACAACAGAAAGCAGCAATAATTTTAGAACATTCATAGAGCGGACCTAGTATCACACTCCAAAGAAGTTTTATTACAGGAACAAAGTTTAGTGAACAACAATACCGCCCATTATTTTTGAACTTTTATATTTGCATTTGATATTATAATTCACTCTTCGAATTTGTTGATATTATTACCTATATAGCTAAGTAATAACATTGCGGTTTTACCTTTTAATTTGGTCAATGTTAAAACATGAAACTAATCAATGAGACATTTTCCTTGTGGTCTGGTAAAATACAATTATATCAGGTGAATTTTCTCGTTTACCAGAGCGAATGTCCTGTAATGTGTTCTTGTGTCATCTGTATATTTTTTATGGTGAATGAAAGGATATGGGGTAAATGCACATGAGACAAAGTCCCTACAAATATATGGTAAAAAGCAAAGGAGCAACGCTTTTATTGTTTTTCTTCATCTTGAATTCACCATGAGGCATTTCAACAATGAGCTTTGCTCATACCTCATAGTAATTTCCCGCCGTGCGCGGTACCGGCTGATGAATAGGCCCGCAGCATCCTCTGAGCTTGGAGTATGAGTCTTCCTAACAGAGGCGACACGTTTGCCGTGTGTCGAGACCCGTGTCGATGGTTGACGAGATCCTGGTAGTTGCGAGCCTGTGTTCAGACTCCCGCTACGGCCATAAAATACCCGTTGGGCTGAGAATACAGGATCTATATCTTACTTTGGCTCTGATATCATCTAAACGGGAGGTCGGATTGGCCCGGTCCGATCAGTCGGCTGGTCACGCCAAGCCCTCCAGTAAATCTTTCCAACTTGAGTTTAAGTTAACTTGTGTGTAACTTTTTTGTTTTGATTTAAACCACAAATACAGTGTAGGGATACTGGAGAAGGCGGTGGCTCATGGGTCAATCAAGTAGTACGCTTTCCATCAGTGCCTGATGGTTACGCTCCACTTGAGTATACCACCTTTGGAACACTTGATACTTTCTGGTGGAGATCCCTAGAATCAAAGTATCGCCCCTGTTGGCACTCCGTGGTGGGTGGGTGACAAAGGTGGTGAAATCTCCTTTCTTTCTTCATGGCACAACAAACCCCTCAAAACCAACCAGTTCCAAATAGAAAAAGAAAACTAGACAATTCCATTCCAGAAGTTGAAGATAACAGTTGGACAAAATTTATTGTGTTGACTGGATCATCTGATGAGCAAATATCAAAAATCAATCCATTTGCTATCCAAAAGACCATCCAAGGCATTGCTGGAACAGTCAAAAACGTCTCCAGAATGCGATCAGGTGATTTACTAATTGAAGCTTCTTCCAAAACTCAGAGTGAAAGTTTACTAAAAATAACTAAAATTTTAGACATCTGTTTTACTTGTATAAAGCTATATGGTTTTATATTAATATTTTATGTATTTATTAAAATTGTTCAATAAACCCAACAGTTCTCGCCACAATATAGCTGAAATATTGCTGAAGTTGGCGTAAAACATCAAACAATCAATCAATCAATCATAAATTATCTTGCATTTGGAATCAAATCAAGACAGGATGTAATCTTTCCCAAAACATGAAGATAATACCTGGCCGTTACGCTCCCATTCATTAATTGTCAGAGACTGAACCCTGTCCTTGATCTAACCTGAACAATGCTCCTATGTATGTTATAGTTTGTGTTGGCGCGAGATGTGATTTGTCCCGATTGATTATGAATCATAATCGAACAAGGAGATTTAGCATCATCTCTCGGTCTGCTATTAACCGTTGCCTCAATTGATTTACACACATCCAATCGTCCAGATAAACTGCTAAACGAACATTTTGTTTTCTCAGGTGTGCAGCTACCACTGATACTACCTTAGTGAACACTCTTAGAGACGAAGTTGGACCAAAACAGAGAGCTCTGAATTGGTAAACTTTGTTGTTCACACAAAACCTGAGATATTTTCTGTGTTTTTTGAAACTTTTGGTGCGTAAATAGGCATCTTTCAGATCGAGTGACATTGCCCAATCCCCTTGTTTGACTAGATTTAGTACTTTGCTTATTGTATCCACTCGGAAGTGTTGGTTTCGGAGATACTGATTTAGGGGTTTCAAATTTACTACGGGTCTCATTTCCCCATTTTCCTTTGGTACTAGAAATAGCGTACTGTAAAAACCTTCCTGTATTTTGTTTGGAGGAACAATTTCGATAGCTCTTTTTTCTAGTAAACTTTCGATATCCAAATTTAAAATATCTAAATTTTTGGCACTTTCACACCTAGCAATTGAGGTATTTGCTGAAATTCCAATTTGTAACCCTCCTAAATGACTGACAGTACCCATTGATCGTTTGTAATACTTTGCCATTCTTTCAGAAAAAGAGATAAACGACCCCCTACTGGTTTCTCCCCACTGAAAACCCAACTTTGCTCACCTTGTCATTTTCTAGACACTTTGCCTCCTCTGGCAGAGTTACTGGACTTCTTTGGGATACGAAAATTATCCAGTCTTTGTCCAGTTCCCTTGGACTCTGAATTACTTTTCTTGTCATAGTTTCTTTTTCGAGAAGTTCCTTCTGAAGATCTAGTTAAACCTGAATTGTACACAATTCTATCATTTGAGTTGTCTTTTTCAATCATACGGGCTTTTTTCGAAACAAGTGCATCTGTGTTTGAACTAGATTTCCTTTTACCAAAATCTTTCGTTGGAATGTCTGGTAATAGATCCTCCAAAGTTTTATTTTTTGCTTTTCTAGTTTTAAGAAATTTCTCCAATTCTGCACCGGAAGTTCCATCATGTGACAACGGTAAATTGGACAAATCCCTAGCATCGTCTAATTCATATAGACTAGTATCTGTCATTGCTAATTGGCGACGTATATTATGATGGAATGCTCCAGTACGACCAAACTGGTCCAAGGTCTTTGTAGAGATAGCAAACATATCTCGTACTTGCTGTGTAGCTTTATCAATATTAACAACTTCTGATTGTAAATTTTGTAACAAAGCACCAAAAGCCTGTTGCATATACATGTTCATAACAATTCCCATGTAAGCAGCTTGTTGACCTCTATATGCCGTTTTCTCTACCATTTTACATGGTTGACTATATAAAGTTCTTCCTGTTTCTGTACTGGAAGCTTTTTTCCCATGTTTTTTAACTAAACATATGGTAATTAAGTCATCAATTGAAGGAACTTGCAAAAAATTTTCAGTGTCTTGTGCACTAGAAATTCCTCCTTGTGCTCTTCCGCAAAAGCGGTGATACTATTTGGATTATCTGACTTCCAATTATTTGAAAGTACTTGCTTCTGTGAAGTGTCAATTTCTATGCCTATTTTCTTTTCAGTCTTTTTTGTCAAGGCATCCTCTCCAAAAATGTCAAACAAACCTTTTTTGACAGACTCAGATAAATTTTCTTCATCACTAGCATTATCATCGGACTTGTCTGACTCACTGTAGACAACATTGCTCAAGGTTTCGCCCTTTTTAGGTCTAATAGAAATGTTATCGTCATAGTCAGATATTTCATCCTCATTTTCTGTGATGTCATTACGTGGCTGTCTTTGTGACTGACCCATAGCGCTTTCGGAATTTTTGTCGCCATTTACGGCACTATTCCTACTAGCTTTGTTCTGACAAATTTGAAACAGTTGGTATAATTTTTTACCAAAATAGTCAAACTTACTATTCATTTTTTCTTCCATAACTTCGTATTTACTTTTACTCCGCTTACGTTCACCTTTGCTCTGAGATTTTGGCGGAGAATTAGTAATGGCGGACTCTCGGTCATCTTCAACAGAATCACGATCACTGTCGGTTCCCTGAACAGAAGCGTCAGCCATAATGTAAACTATACACGAACAAAGGACTTCTTAATCTAAATGAAGAATATGTTCGCAGCGAGAAAAAACACCTCTGCTCTCAAAGCGCCGAGAAAGAAAACTGACTTCCTTTACCTGGATTGGAAGTGATGACGTAGTACACATATATGTGCTAACTTTTCACTACCGATGGGGGGAGCGAGTTAAATACCACAAAGAGAAAGATAATCGAACGGACATATGTCATGTAGGTCTCTAATTTATAAAATGAAATACAATGTTTTTCAACCCTTATAAAATACTATATACAGTTTGTTATGCTTTGAGGCAGGATAAGGCAACTTGTTGAAAATTAAATGAGGGTAATAACAAAATTACCGAACATAGTTGTCAATTAAGAGCCGAAGTCCATGAGACAAAAACACAAAGCAGGTGGAAACAACCGAAAAATTGTCGACTGCAATGGTCCTAATTTAGTACAGGCATTTCAAAAGAAATGGTTGGTTCAATCGGTTTATGGCGCTCTAAACCTCCCCTTCCGTTGCGGTAGTGTCCGGTAGCATTTCATAAAAGAGGTAAAACAGTTTTTAAAAAATTGCATTTAGTTCAGAAATGTTTAAATCTTTCAAACTTAACGTTTAAAAATTGCCCCTTTTGGGCCCCATTTATCTCGTGAACGGTACATGCAACGTAAAATTAGTCGGCATGCGTCGGATTGGAAATCTAATAACGAACACACTGAAAGAAACCCCATCGAAATCCAATAAATAATTAATATTTTACAGCCAAATATGTGAAAACACCAAATTTTGCCCTTTTTGGCCCCTTTTTTAAAAAAAATGAGAGGGGTTAAAATCACCAAAACCCACTACGGCCTTCCTTTTTTGGCAGGGAACACTGTGAAAAAATTTCATAAGGATTGGTCAACTGGATTTTAAGTTATTGAGCAAAAAGTGTGAAGGACCTTTAATTTGACAGTTTTTTTTTTGAAAAATTAATTATTATTAGGATTTTCATTTAGAAGAAATTGAATGAATCTGTGTTTTTAACAATGTCTTGACAACATGTTTTCGTTAATACTGCAAATCAACACTAAACTCTTGCTTATGACCGTTATTCTCTCATATTTAGATTAACAAGATTTTATAAGCAAGTTTGTCAATTTATAGTCTTTTAACAGTCGAGGCACTTAGGAAATATCATAATATTATTGAATTCCCTAAATTTCGCTTTATTATGGAAATTCATAAAATTATGGAAAAACATAGTTTTAACCTCAATATTAGGAATTGCAATAATTTTCAAAATTATGAATATCCCTTATTTTGAAGGAAAATATAATTTTTTATTTCTTTAAGAAATGAATAATTAGAATTTATAACTTATTCTTTTTATTTAAATACTTCAAAATGCTATTTTTATGATCTTCAAATGATGAAGTATATACAACGCTTAATGTTTTTTCTACGTCATAACGTTAAGTAGTTACGTCTTAATGAAATACATTTCATTTCGCAGTTTGAAACAAGAAAGATAACTCTTGTCGGCTTAACGGTGTTTTCTTGTTATCTTTCTTTACTGCTATTTCTAAATATTACCGTTGTAATATAGTGAAAAAATTAGAAGAATTTTATCGTGACAACTGCATCGAAGTGAAGTAAAGTTGGTTTTCATAGCCTTAATATTTGTGAATAAATCTTGAAAAAGGATTGATGCATTTGTTTTATGGAAGTATTTACATTCATTTATTATAAAACTAAAGTTGTGTTGTGCATGATAATTCAATGAAAAGTTATTACACAAAGTTGAATAACTGACCGTCATTTTTCAATAGATAATTCCACGTGGATAATTCTGAGAAATAAGAAAAAAAAAGTTTTAGCAATTTTGGAATTCTTTTCTAAAACATAATAGTGTACTCTATTAATATTAATATTTAGAATTATACGTGTATTTTATGGATAACTTTATAATCTTGGATTGATCACAGACAATAATTCGTTTGTGATCGAAAATAAAATGAATTTAAAGTTGTTTTTTATGACTACAATACAAATAGAAATCGTTACTATCAGACTATCATTAAACTATATTAGATGTATAACAGTTGATAAATATTTACATAGGTAGTAAAAAGTAATCAGAATTTCAGTCTCTTTTCCTCAAATCCAATGCCATTTTAATCGATTAAAATATGATTACTGAAAGTAACGTGCGTTAGAACATTTCTGGAAGGTCTGTGCGAATTATGAGAGATCTGATTTAGTTGCTGCGTAAATCTGATAAAGTGATAATTTCTATTTAATTAGGTGCATTCTGTGATATGTTTAGTAAAATATTTCTATATGTGCCGAAGCGTATTTTCGATAAGAAATTCAATGTTTTTCACTCTCCTTCTATTATTGTGTACATGTAAAACGTCTTGTGATTGGAATATTCCAAATATGAATAACAATAAATAGTTTATTTCAGTTAAGGACAGATAGATTGAGCATACAATCACATAAAAAATATTCAAAAGCTTCAATATTAAAGAATATATTACATTCATTTGAAAAACATGAATAAAATAACCAGTATATTGTGATTATATTACCATGGGACAGAGTCAGAAGATTGACCAAAATTAAATACATATACTTCTTGTTTCTAAGTAGCAATAAGGATATTCTTATTTCATATCTATTACATATACTCTCCTAAATATTTGAGTAATTCCAGATCTTCGTGGTTGAAATTCAAGTTTTATTTCTGATTATTTTCCAGCTTTTGGAAATTTAAATATCCCAGAAATTATTAATTTGCAAAAATATAAACGGCATTTAATAAAATATAAAGGGAATTTAATAACAAAATGATTTTCATCCTCAATTTCACCGAAAATATTGACAGTCCGTATAATTCTGTCAATATAACCTTTAGAATGTTGACCTGTCTCTACTCTTAAACTAATTTTAACAATTGGTTTTCTATATCTGAGCTTTTTATGTATTTCTTAATGCAAAATGAACGTTTGAAAGAAAAAATATTAAAAAAGTTTCCTTTTCCAGATTTCAAAATTTTATCTTTGTACGCATTTCAGATAAATGAATGAAAAAACTATCCAGTAATTTCCTTTTGACGAGTTTTGGAAATAGGTGTTCACTATATATCTGGACATGACTTATTTAACTCTACAATTAAAAAAAACTATGCTAGAGAACCATAAATTGTTATCATTTTGGTGAAGTCTTATCCTACACACGTATGCATCATATAGTAATCCTTCTTATTTCCTAATCTTTAATATTTTAACATTGATATTTCTACAGACAAATATAAATGTTACCTTCTCAGTTCAGACTTCACTGAAAAATTACTATGAAAAAGAAAGGAAATAGGGTAAATGTCAAGGAGACAACATCCCATCTCCAGGTTAAAACGACCCAAAACAGCCATCTAGGGGTCACCTACGGTCTTCAATACAGTAAGGAACCTCACAACATATAGCAAACCTTAAATGGCCCAAAAGGTAAAAAAGTGAATAAATCAATGAAAGCAAACCACATCCAATAACCAGAATATCAATAAACTAGCCAACGAACCAGCATATTCCTGATTGGGACAGACGAAAAATTGCGGTCGGGTTAAACTCGTTTTCCTGGATCCAAACCCTCCCGCAATGTGTGGTGAATGGCTAAAGAATAAACACATAAAAAGACTCGCAGTAAAAATCAAACTAGAAAAAAGTCCACATTATCAAGACGAGTGCCCTTACAACAAAGTGCATAAAACATAAGGACAATACACACGAGTACTGTCCTGACAAATGGTCGCAGTTACTGACAACTAGCTAAGGACATAATATCCGTTGACTATGATAACAAGCCTTCTTATATAT
The DNA here is from genome assembly GCA_002080025.1 of Modiolus philippinarum. Classification (NCBI taxonomy): domain Eukaryota; kingdom Metazoa; phylum Mollusca; class Bivalvia; order Mytilida; family Modiolidae; genus Modiolus; species Modiolus philippinarum. The sequence continues at coordinate 69,511 of MJUU01071099.1, forward strand.
GAAACTTCAATTGAAATACTTCTAAATAGATTTCGTATAACAACATCATCAATTATGAAAGAAGAATATGATACTGTTCAATGACAAATACTGCCAATATAAATTTTTTTTTATTATTTATTTATTGTGTAAAGCATTTAGGAGGTTTTATTCACACTCAATATTTATTTCATAAACTTCATTAAATTTTTACCCGTACTGAATGAGTTATATATGGTCAAAGAGGAGATAATTTTAATGTCAATATCAGAAGGGGCACTTGATATGCAAATTATATAACTTTTTAATCCAGGGTGATAACCGACAAGTCACTGTTTCGGTTCTGTGATTTGCAGGGCTTTTAATTTCAACCAAAATTGTCTCACAGAAGTGAGTAAAATAACATGTGTTCCGTGGTAAAAATAATGTAGCGTTTCGTGATTTTAATCGCCCAGCCGATGTTTCCACTCCTAATATTACATGTAATATGAAATGTAAAATCTGAATTATGAGTAAATATGCCAAGTACGTCAGAAAACTTTTACTTTTTGCTCAGTCACTAGTGAAAGACGCCAATTAGTAATTTATAACACAATTTTATGGATTTTCATAATGAAATAAAAATTACAGGATATCATAATATTATGGAAGTATGTAATGAAGCTAAGAAATAACTAAATACCGAAGTTACTGTGAATTTACTTTCTGCATATGCGCATTTCGACAACTTATGTTTCTTCAGTGCAGATAAAATCTAAACGAAGACCATAAACTAAAAAATGTTTTAAAACTGATAGAGAGCAAATAACCAATATGATCTAAATGTAAGGCAAAAATCAGTTAAGGACATAGCTTTGCACGAGGGAGATACTCCTTAGCTTTCAACAAAATTTACAAAAATTTAGATATTGTAAGGTTCGAAAAATAATAGGCTTTCGGGTCAGCACTGAAGTACAGGCTCCTGGGCTGGTAAATACCCTCGGGGACTAACATTCCACCAGCAGTGGTATCGACCCAGTGGTAACAAATACTTTAATACCGAAGTTACTGTGAATTTACTCTCTGCATATGCGCTTTTCGACAACTCATGTCTCTTCAGTACTGATAAAATCTTAACGTTTGGAAGACCATAAACTC
>MJUU01071100.1:0-29182 GCA_002080025.1 Modiolus philippinarum
CTCACACCATTTCGCTACGCTCACGGTGCTCTACGTTCCTGAAGCTTGGGAGTAGGGATCATGACCATATAAGGAAAATGGGCGTGGTTAATTAGCTCATTTGCATAATCGGGGGTAATTTAGGAATTTTAACATTAGCTCTATGGGGAGAAAAGTGTCTTAGGGTGACCCGATTCACTACTTTCACCTTACTACATCCTAAATAAAAGGTTTCATTGCTTGGTCAGCCAGACGTACCAATTAACACTATCCACACTCCATGTCACTTAATTGATTTCTGTTAGAGATTGTCTTAAGAGTATCCATGATAAAGTGGCTTGAATAAGATGTGGAGTCTTAAAAATTCCAAGAATCTTCTTGAAAAGCTCTCCTCGTGCACGGTTACATTATTTAACCCTCGGTTTAGATTTTAACGTCAGTTGACACGACATATCCGCAGGTGACACAAAAATCATAAATATAACAATCAAAATAGATTGAAAACCATTATATCATAGAAAAGCAAGTGCACATGCTCATAAACTTATAATGGTAAGTTTAGTTTTTCTGGATGATATAGGGCCTGTAAGTCTCGTACAATTTTGGAACTTCCGGGATCAAAAGTTGTACCCGGAAGTTACATTTTAAACAAAGATTTATGACGTTTTAAACAAAGCAAACAAAAATTTGAACGTCACTATCCTCTGACGTCATGTTATGGCGGGAAACGTTTTCGAATTGCCTGATTATCGTTAATTCTCGTGAGTCACATGACGAGACTTACAGACCCTATTCGGACCAAACTTCCTCGTCGTGTTGCATCCATCGTCCGTCCGTTGACGTCAGTTAATTTATTTATTTAGCATACCTCACTATAGCCAAGGTGAGCTTTTGCAGTCAGTTTGCATTCGTTGTAAGCTTTCTATGATATCTCTTCTGAAACCCCTGGACCGTTTGAAACCAGTAAACGTTAAAATATTGTGCCCGGCAGGTCCGCATCCCTGATAAGATGGTCGCCATAGAGTTAATTATGTAAAGGATCTTTGATAATCTCAAATAAGTAAAGTGTTCACCTTGTTTGTACCTAATCCAAAGTAGAAATCATAGTTTGAGAATGGACACTTACAGTAAACGTTCACAGATCCTTCTATTCTGAAAAATACTTAGTCACTGTAATCCCATGATGATCGCTTTTAAAAAAAGGCGTCCAGCTTGTCAACCTTGTCAATGCCTCATCCATAATGGCCGCATGCGGGGACTTCAGTTTAATTTGAGACCCTAAGAGAAAATCCTGTCAAAGATATCTGACACTACTATGCCAATTAGAACCTAACTTGGTTTCAAAGGTTTCCTAGAAAAGAAGTGTCTCGGTAGATAAACAATATATTCAAAATTGCTGACAGCAGCGAATCCAGTGTGAAAATTACAGGATCAATCAAAATTAGTTGGATTGTCCTTCGATTGTCTTGAAACAGTTGGCCTTGCCTAATCTAAGATGTTCACCAGTGAGGAACAACTGAAATGAAAAGTGTCCAGCAGGTCCGTACTATCAATGATACCCTACATTTTAACATTGAATCTTAAGGAAATCACATCTTAAGATCTCTCGTGGTCCATCGAGTGATAAGATCCAGACTTAGTCACATAGATTCTTTGGTGACCCACTTTTAAAAGGTGCCCTGCAGCTTCGCACCTAACCAATATGTGAGTAGTTATAACATAGCTGTTTCTTTTCAAATTGAGACCCACTGGAACAGAAGTTTTTCTTGGGCTGTCCATATTAGCCATAGTCCAGAGGAGTCCATTATCCTTTTTCTGGAACCTTTTGGTAGTTTCAAAATAAAAGTTTGCATATGTAAAGTGTTTTGTTCTCTACAAAAACTAGGGAAATCAGACCTGTTTGCTCTTAACTGCCGTCATTTTTTCTTAACCTTTTCTCTGGAACTTTATTGCGGAGTTGTTGTAAAATTGTAGGATTGATCGAGTTTTATAAACTGCATGTTTTTTTTGCTCTGATCGGGTAATAAAGATATACCTTCTTAGTTGTCCTGTTGTCTCCGAGATTTCGTTTGATTTTGATTTTAGATAATAAGAAAACGAGAAGAGACCAAATGTATGCTTCAGTAAGCTAACAAAAGGTATCAAAAATGTTAATGTTTTTGGATTTTTCACTTGATTATTTATCTTTATTTATTATTATGGTTTTTTTTTTTAAGGAGTAGGGGCGATAAGGGCTTTATTTGGCCTGAAAAATAAATTTGGTTGAATTTATAAAATTTTCTCATTGAAGTGTTCTATGGGTATGGCTCTTCAGTAAACAGTAACACTTCTCAAATATTAATGTATGATTACTGAGTTTTTGAGCGTAGAAGAAGGGACAAATTGAAGATTTTGTCGAAAAATGACAAATTTGACCAATTTNCATTGCATAAATTGACTAAATCTCAATGGGTATAAGGTTAATTTAAATAAATTATCGTCTTATATTTGTTTACCATCGGGTCGCTGTCTCTTTATGACAACTGGGCTAAAACCTGGTCACAATATAATCCCTTAAACAGACAAGTCCTCACCCCAATCAAAATGGGCCCTGTGGAGAACATTGTTGATTATTGGACCCTACGGGAAACACATTAAAAGAAAGTCCTCTCCAAAACTACTAGTCTTATTATGACAAAACTTAAGTCATTATGATCCTTAGGTAGTCCCTTCCTAAAAAGTATCAGGCAGGTCTGCACCTTATCCGAAATTGCAACCAGCGGGAGCATAGTTTAACATTTGACCGATTGTAGACACAACCAAAGATCATTTCAGAACCTACTTGTCTTATTAATATCAAACTTGGCCACAACAGACTTGAGATGGTCCCTTCCAAAAAATGTATCCCGCATGTCCGAACCTCATCCAAGATGTCCACCAGCAGGATATATATTTTAATATTGGACCCAAGGGAAACTAATTCAAAGATTTCTGAGAACTTACTAGTCCAATTATAAACAACCACCGTCTCAATTGGACTAAGATCGTTCCGTCCAAAAAAGAAAAAAATATCCCGCAGATCCGTTACTCATTCATGATTTCCGACATCTTGAAATACAAAAATACAAATGTACCCAAGTTGCATAAAATCAGTAAATTTTGTTATGCTGTACACGGGTTTCAAGGAGTAACCTCTCATCAGGAGCATTAGAGTAGAGAAATATAGAAAGCCATAGTCCAAAAGTAGTCAAATAACTAAATACCGTTACTGTGAATTAATTTCTTGCCTATGCGCATTTCGACAACTTATGTCTCATCAGTGCAGATCAAACCAAAGCATTTGGAAGTTCATTAACCGGAAAAAGTGTAAAAGCTGATAGAAAACAAATTACCAAAAGGATCAAAATAGAAGTACATGTACAATATACTCATTACCAAAAATATCGAAACAGGACATTGGACCCTATAGGCGATACATTTTAAGATCTTTGCATTTACTTCTAATTAGATTATAACAAAACTTAGTCATAATGGCCCTTAGATAATCCCTTCCAAAAAGTTTCCGCCATGTCCGTACCTCATCCGTGTTGGTCGCAAGCGGGGAGCAAATTTTAACATTTGATTCTATTGAAAACACTATCAAAGATCTTCTCTGAAACTATTACTTCTATTATTACAAAACTTAGCAACAATGGTTCTTAGTTAGTCCTTTCAAGAACAGGCATCCGGCAGGTCAATAGTTCATTCAAGATTACCACCAGCGGGATCATTTTTTATAAACTGGACCCTATGGAACCCACATTCAAATATCTTTAATTTCTGAAACTACTAGTCCCATTATTTAAACAAAATACACACTGGTCCTTAGGTGGTTCCGTGAAAACATGAGTACGACAGGTCCGTACCCCATCCAAGATGGCCACCAGCAGGGAACATAGTTTTTTAACATTGGACCATATTGAAGACACATTTGCAGATCTTCTCAGAAAATAATAGTCCAATTGAAACAAAACTTTATAGTCAAAATGTCCTTAGACGGCCCCTTCCAAAAAGATATATTTGATGTTGATGAATGAAATGTATTTTAAAAATTTTTAAGGTAGAAAAGTGCTGATAGATTTTTTCCTTTAGTGATTGCTATGTCAATGAAGTAGACAAAACAAATGGTTTCAAAGGAAAAAAGATCTTTCATGGTTTCAAAGGTGTCGGATACTACCTGAAAATAAAATGATTTTCGTTTCTTTAAATATGCTTAAATTTTTTCTTTTAAAAAGTGTGGTCATTATACTCCAAATTTCTAATTATTTAGAAAATCTACACAAATCCCCAGTATCCATATGCCAATCAGATTGCAATATACAAAGAAACATACTGTTATTGCAATCATTTGAATCTGAAGCTTACAATTTATATTTTTTACAAGTTTTGTGTACTAGCCTGTAGTTCTTTCTTATGTTATTAGGGGGACATTGTTTTTTTTTTGTTTTTTATTTTTGTTTTTGTTTACATTTTATGTTGGTTTGCTTTTGTTTTGTTTTTCATTTTTTTCGTAGAAAGAAAACATACTAAACTTGTGTAGTACAATAAAATCATTTACTTCAATTTGGAATCTTATGTGGAATAAAACTGGTCGGCATTTTATATACTAGTGTTTATAAGTATATAATAATAAAAAAAAATAATGGAAACGGGGAATGTGTCAAAGAGGCAACGACCCAAAGGGAAGTAATAAAATAATAAAAACTCAAAGCCACCATAAGATCTTCAACTAACGGTGAGGAAACCCCACACCCAACGGTAGATCGGAGTCGGTCCCTAAATAAAGAGTAATCACGTTCAGCGATATAAACACCATCCTAAACTCCTATATAGACATAAAGTAAACTAAGTGGAAAACAGACAAGACACACAAAGGCTTAATTAATTTCCTGCTCATTCTAATTTGATGGCCTTCTATCGCTTTGTATCCAAAACTGTGGTAAAAATTGGTAACTTCAAAAACAAATGACGGTACTTTCGATAACGTCATAGATATTTTAACATCAGTTTTTGCAATGTCACAGACAAACTTACGGCATAAAATGGCGTCTCATTCATGTGTTTTAGTACGTCGAAATAATTAACAGTAGCCATATAGTTTTATTATTTTTACCACGGGCTTTCATTAGATGGTCGCTCGGGGTAAAATATTAACGATAAAGTGCAAGCTCGTGGTAAAAATAATATAAATATATGGCTACTGTAAATTGTTTCTTAATTTTAACAGTTTTTCCTTTGACTTAGTAATACGATTTTGTTGTCTAAAAAGTTGTACATCCAGAGAATGACAGTTGACCACTCTTTATACTAGATTTTGTAAATATTATAACTTGAATGTAATATACCGGAAGACTTTCAACTTTTGACTTTTTCCTTCAACTTTTACGCATGACTTTTGACTGGTATTAGCCTTAACATCTCTATACTATCTATCTTTAATAATGATGAAAGGCATCTACCTCACAATAATATCAAGACCAAGATGATCCCTATCACCGATTTTTTCATTGTTCGTCCGTAGAATTCGAAAAACGCTACAGCTAATTTAAAGTTTCTTTGTAATATATATAGCACCGCCTTTACGAATTAAAATATTTATCGCACGAAAAACGCGGTAGCGTTTTGAGTGCAATAAATATTTTAATGAGTAAGGCGGTGCTATATATGATTTGTAATATGACCAATGAAAAACGTTTTATCGACAGTGCTGATTATTTTTTTACATGACAGCTAGGCAGCAACAACGTGCAATTAGCACGTGATTTAAGATGTGTACACTTTTAGGGATTGATGGATCGGTTTAATACTTCGCTATTTTTTATTTGTTATGGGTTCGGAAATGGTAGGAGCTGAAAAACAAGAATTTGAAGGAACTTATTTTCACTTTGGTAGGTCCAGAGGTCGGGTGCAGAGATCGGATCCAAATTTTTTTAATAAAAACTTCGATCCCCCTTTTTTGAAAAAAACTTGCAAATTTCATGCATTATTTAGCCAAATATAAGGTAGAAATTGACAAAATTCAATGGACCAGTTTTTTCTGGAATTCCGTTGAAATCCCCTCCCACCTGGTTATGTGAATTATATGAAGGATAGATCCATATGCACTTGTTTCATAAAAAGTGTCAATCCCTTCCCCTCTTCTTCCAAGATTTGTTTAATATAAATGTAAGTCCCTCCCTCTCTTCTTCCAAGATAAAAAATCAGTTCCTCCAATGTCTTCTTCCAAGAGAGGGAGGGACTGATATTTGTTATGAAACAAGTGCCTGTGGATAGATTGGCCGATGCTTTGGCATCAGTTCGATAAAAGGATTTTTTTTGTTTAGTGTTTCCAACAGGGAAGAATGTGGATCCAAATTTTTTACTAGAAAGATTCGATCTTGCCCTTTGGCGGATCCAAGGGGGGTCCGGGGGTTGGGATCCCCCTTTTTTGGACAATCATGTACTTTTTAAATAAAACAGTGGTATCTTATATACAGCAGTCATTAGAACTTAGGAAAGATGGCCCTCATACTGTTTTAGTATCGAATTAATACTGTCTTGTTTTTTTCATATTGTTCATATTTGTTGCTACAACCCTAATGGGTTAAATAGTTTTCAATAAAGTTTATTTATTTGCACAAATAAACGAATATACTGATATCTTACTAAGAAATACCCCAATTTTTTCGGCGAAATGTTTTTTCACTTCTATATTGGACCCCCCCTTTTCAAATTCCCTGCATCCGCGCCTGCTGCCATTAATTGAATATATATTCTAGTAAATAAACTACAATGACACTGACGTCGATTTAAATACGGTATATTTACAATCGTAACTACTCGGCATTTACTGGATAAATAACTGTAATTCGTGAAAAGGGCGGAGCCTCAACTGTGCATTAACTAAATTTGCATAATTTTAGCTCCTCCCACTCCCATAAGGTTCAATGTGTTTTGTGGAGTGAATTTTTGATATAGTGCAATATCATGAAAGGCCGTCAGACAATGCACTGTTAAGCCATTGCCCTCCATTTTATTAGTTTAAAACCATGCTAAGATCAAAGCAATCATATTACAAAAATATAAAAGTAACGACAAACACTGTCATCAGTAGTCCCAAAGTAAAACTGAGAAGAAAAACTTAAAACCACAATTTCTCATTTATTAGCCTAAGGTTGATTGCAAATAGCACTTGATGGTGTTGAAAAGCAAATGAAACAAGAGGCTCTCAAGAGCCTGTATTGCTCAAATGGGTCATGGCTGACATAGACAATTCAAATAACCAATATAATAAAAAGCCTCATTTTAAAGTTTGTTAATAGACGTTGATTATATGCCAGCGAAGCTGGCACTTATGGTAAGAATGTCATCCAAGGATATATTGGTGCTGCCTGTCACCTGACCTTTTTGTACGACCAAACGATCACATGACAAAATCTACTTCATTCATTGGCTAATTTTATTTCTCAACATAACGAGAGTCAGTTTGCTTATACATTTTTTGAAAAACTGTCAAAATTTTTACTTTTTGTTACCCAGTCAACCCGAAATATGTTGCTAAAAAATTCTCCGATTATTTAAATAATATGTCTCGAGTTTCAACGCCAAAAAAATCCCTTCTGGCTTCCTTTCCATTTCACGAGATCACCATAACGGCAATCCGCTCAACCGGAAACTAGCTGTGTTGTCATGGTGACATTGACGATGAACCGCGATATATTGCCGTTCAGCAGTTTAGAAGTTTTTTCCATAGTGTTGTTGTGAATTAGAAATATGTTAATTACTAGTAATTAAAAAAAAATCTTCTAGAGTCCTTTCCTCCATTCAAACGGTTTGAAAATAACTGGAATCTACCTGGAACATAGGGTTTCACAGGCTTTTATTAACTGACTAATCAGTCATTCAGTGCCTCTTCATTAGCCGGGGGAAATTACGTTTGTTGTTATGAGAAATGCCTCTTTGACCCACGGTTAGCATTTTTTAAAAGTCAATGAAAAGAGAGCAAAATTGCCTTTTTGACACTTATCCGTAACAGACTGCAGACTCAGTCTTTGGACGTTCCGAACAAGGCTTCAATGTACGTTCCAAGCTTCTCACAGTGAAATATAATAACTCCAATAAACATCACTGAAGATGAAATTACGAATGAGATAATGTCTTACCTTGCATGCCTTGAAAATGAAATAATATCCCCTTTCCCTTTATTTCAACACTGGCCTTTTTTGATGCTGTTGACTGAAAACTTTCAAAATGAAATGGCATTTGCTTTTAAATAACATAATGCTCAAATTATTGTGAAAATTTGCAATCCTCAAATATGAACACAACTTGGCGTGTGCTACATGCTACACAGGAAATTTAATACCTCAGCTGATATGGTTAATGTCAAATGAAGATAATAATATAATTGAATTAATAGCTAATTTTATTCATGATTGTACGTTAAAACGATCAGAACTTTCAAAGTCATGAAGTCACTCAGGTTATAGCTCGAGACCTTAGAAAAAAATTAGTAAATTTGTTATTACTGTTTGTTTATTGTGATGTCATAATGTTTATACTGTATGTTTGTTGTATTATTGTAGTTGTTAGTAATTTTATGTATCGTTTGGATTATATGTTACATGCCGGAGACGGCCCGAATTGGAAAAAAAATATTCTTCTTCTTCAGCTCCAGGACCGACAACTACGTATATCACAGTTGAGATTGCAATGCGCTCTGGTGAAGCATGATATATTTGTTTGGGCCGATTTGAATCATGAGTTATGATGTAATAAGGCTGAATATATATTTCGATATTTTCCTCTAAATCGTAGAGTATTCGTAAAAGCAGAATCGTTATCTACCTTGACTTACCTCAGTGAAATAAATTCTTTCTATGCAGCAACCATTTCTAAATATTTCAGCCAACAAAACAAGTTTCAATTTTTTTAATTCATCTCGGGTCTTTTATTTAAAGGAGCTTGACAAGTAGTAGCATTCTGTAGATTATATGATTATGATTTTTTTTAAATACACGCCAGGGACCGACCATTTAATTTGAAAAGGGGGGGGGGGTATGGTTTTTCCCCAAAAAATATTTTGACGCTGATTTTATGTGAAAAAATATTCTGGCTACAAAAATGATGAAACAAATATCCTGAAATTATTCTTGTTTTGAAAAAAAATATTTTGTTGATACAAGTTAAATTCTGTCCAGAAAAAAACCATAACTCCCTTTTCAAGTTAAATGGTCGGTCCCGAATTTTTAGAATATAGAATATTCTTTACTCCATAATCTACAGAGAACATGTTTAATTGTGCCACTCGCTAAAAGTGGTGACTGTAGGAAAACAACTGATGACAAAATATTTCTCAATGAACCGCCAATCATGCATCTATATGTAATTATCATTATATTCTGCATCACATTACCTACTGGGCCTTATTATGGGATCTGGAGGTATGTTTAAGGAACATACAATGTACATGCATTCAAATCCTTAGGTTGCAGGAACCTATTTAAGTAAATGCTTACTCACCCAATATTGGCGCTTCATTTATCACTTGGTCCAAGGAAACAGAAGACAATATGACACAGACAACACAAATAAAGAAAAAAATGCAAAACTGAATCACTCTGAGTAGTGTGAACCCTCCAAAATGGAGGTAGCACGTACACGAATTCTACGTTAATCCAGGGACTATACATTACATTGTAATGTATAGTCCCTGGTTAATCTATGGTACTTGTCACCCTACTAAATAGTCAAGGTCTTTGTTTGTCAGTACTTCAATAAACACTTGATCTTACTGTAATTGTGTATTAGCGGACCCAGAAGGGGTTTCGTGGGTTGGAACCAACTTTTATTGAAAAAATAATAAATTTCATGTAGAATTTTTGCAAAAAATGGATAAAACTTGCAAAACAATCGACTGGAACCTTATTGGAATCAAACCTTTTTGAAGGCTGGATCCACAGGTGTGATCTGTCTTATCATGTAACAAGATTTCGTAAAACGCCTAGCTGGTGCAACACAGAGACATTAAATTATTTAGTTGTGTTTAAAAGTCTCTGTTAAACATATTTTGAGCGAAAGAGTTGTAATGTAAGACGCGGACATGTTGGAAAATTAATGCTCAAAACAGAAAGTTCACTATTGAAAGGTTGAAATTATCACGCTTGTCGTCAAACGACTAGAGCAAGAACTTAATAATAAATATATAGCTGCGGAACCTATAACAATAGCTATAGGTTCTTTTATTTTTTTCTGATTTGGCGGTCTGCAACTATCAAAAAATCCGCAGCACAAGGACCATAAGAGCTACGGTTCTGCAGCTAGGACTTATAATGATACGTCATTGTCCAGAGTAATCACTATACTAGAGCTGGGTAAAAGTCTGGAATTTCTTCGCTGGCATTCAAGGCCGAGCCTTCCTCATATTATTTCCTTTAATGTTGAACTATATTTCCAAATGTCAACCATTTTTGATATGGTTACCTTTTTTTGAAAGAGGCTAATTGAGAATCGAACATCAAAATTACAAACTTTGAAGGGCAACTCCAAGGACAATTGCGAATACGTTTGGTTTCAAATCACCGAGTATTGAGACTACATGTACATTTTGTGCGTCCCAATGCCCTTTATATTTTTCTATACATTGTGTATTTTAAGGTACTAGCAAATGCAAAGTGGGACTGACTGCACATATGTCCCATAGAACAATAAATAAAAATATCTTATAAATAAAAAAAACATCTTTAAATGATAAAGAAAAAATACTGACGATACTGTAAATTAAGTTTCTACATATATGCATTTCCTTTTTGACAACTTATGTCTCATTTGTGCAAATTAAATAAAAAAAAATGGAAGACAATAAACCAAAAAATTGTAAAATCTGATGGAGCATTAATAACCAAGAAGATCAAAATTGAGAGTCAACAGATAAGGATAGAGCTATGGAAGAGGGAAATGCAACAAGGGTAAAACAATATACCTCCCGACTTATCATCGCGGGGGCATAAAAATGTATTGCAAGTTGCCAAATAAAATCGGTTCTTGGGTCAACACCAAAATACTGACTTCTTAGCTGCTGAATACCCATGGGGAGTAACAGTCCACTAGCAGAACAATAAACTCAGTTGTAATAAATAACAATGTATTAATTGATTGGAAGCGTACCTTAACATGCACCACGAGACAACTGTTGACTAGAGATCAATGACCGGAAATCAATTTACATGGTACAAGAGACAATACGTGTACCATCGTCCTTTTAGTCAGCATAACCCTTTTTATATAAGCATGGATGAATTCGCCATAATCGGGAGAACTTGAATGATACCGCAGAGAAGTTCGCAATTAAGAAATGACTAGAACGTCAATTGATCCAAGAACAAATAATAGGTTTTTCACAAAGTTGCCTCATTATGTTCTAATTATTGATTGTCCTAATAAATTGACTTATTTATTCCTAAAAACTATTATTTCAATGATTAAACAAACATTCTAATGCTAGGTTTACACCGCCGATCAGACCAACTCGATCAACTCGACCATGCTGTTTTGTCCCGATCAACGTCATAAAATTCATTGATGGAGCTAGCTCACGACGTCCACTTGACCTTTACCCGATTTAACACGACTTACACTCGACCATTCTCGATCTCTTTACGATTCACGTACGACTTATGCTCACCCTCATTTGACCAACCAGACTTTGTCAGATTGAGCCAGATTATAGCCCGATTTGTGTTTGATTAACTAGACCTGGTCGGGAGAAGATCGAGAAATGGTCGAGTGTGCTCGAGTTTGTCCTGTTAGTACGTTTGTATATACGGGGGGTAAAATGTGAAAATTCAGGGAACAGTTCAGCATGGTGGAAGAGCAGCTAAATTTGTGGCCCATGTGGCTGATGCTTCAAAGAAAAGATTATAACTGTGATAGATCTAGAGTAGCAGAGAAGGTGAGTCTGACACAGAAGGTGGGTCTGACACAGAAGGTGTGTCGTTTGGGTTATACAATGGCAAATACTTCAAAGTCATCATTACAGAGGAATGAATGTTCGCTTTAACATACTAGCAGGCCATCCTCAACATGCGTCAGAATGCGACTGTGCGTTTTTTTTTCTGTCATTACATGTAGGACTAATCTGATACATAATAAAACAGAAGACATATCATCACATGATATCGGTGGAAACTAGATATATAGTATGAAAAAGAAAAGAAATGGGATAAATGTCACGGAGACAACATCCCATATTCAGGTTAAAACGACCCAAAACAAAGCATCTAGGGGTCACAGTGAGGAACCTCACACCATATAGCAAGCCCTAAATGTCCCCAAAAAGGTAAAAAAGTGAATAAATCAATGGAAACTAACCACATCAAATAACCCAAATATCAAGAAACTAAAATTTTATAAGAAGACAAGGACAAGCCAGTGACCAACATATTCCTGACTTGGAACAGGCGCAAAAAATGTGGTGGGGTTAAACTCGTTTTATTGGATTCAAACCCTCCCCCTATGTGTGGTGAATGGCTAAAAATAAATACACAAAAAGACTCAAAGTAAAAATCAAACTAGAAAAAAGTCCAACTTATAAAGACGAGTACCCTTACAATGAAGTACATAAAACATGAAGACAATACACACAGGTACTGCCCGGACAAATACTCGCAGTTACTGACAGCTAGCTAGGACATAATTTCCGTTGACTATGATATCAAGCCTTCTTACATATGAAACTTCAATTGAAATACTTCCAAATAGATTTGGTATAACAGCATCATGAATTATGAAAGAAGAACATGATATTGTGCAATGTCAAATTTTGCCAATATGAAAAATTGTTCAAATTTAGTTATGGTGTAAAGCATTTAAGAGATGATCAATATTTTTGCCAGAAGTAAAGAATTAACAACAATGTTGTATTTATACCCTTTATGAATAAGTTTGTTCAACGGATTAATAAGTTTTGAAGGACAATTTTTGAATTTATGTGCTTTGCAAATGCTATCGCCATAGAAGTTTGGATGTGAAATGCCCTGATGTATAAGAGCCCTGCATGTAGAACCAAATTTTCGTAATAAGTCAATGTATCTATAATAAAATTTAGAAAATGTTTTTATCAATTTATGATATCTAAACCCTTGATGCAGAAGTTTTTCAGTGAGACAAAAATTCGGTCGTTGAAAACATCACTACATACTCGTGCATATCGAACAAGTTGTGAAATGTAGACCCCGTAAGAAGGGGCTAACGGAACATCGCCGTCAAGATGGGGAAAATTGACTATAGGGAAGGAGAAACAATCCCCTTTATCATAAACCTTAGTGTTTAGCTTTCCTTGATTTACTGATATATCAAGATCAAGAAAAAGAGTATAATCACTGCTGCTATTGGATTTATTTAAAGTAAGTTCTGCAAGATAAATTTCATCTGTAAATTTAGAAAATTCAGGATTATTAAAAGCCAAAATATCGTCCAAATATCTATTTGTATGGTTAAATTTATCCACTAAATGCTGTTTAGAAGGGTCTTTTTGAATTTTTATAGCTTTAAACCTGCTTTCTGTAGAAAAATCTGGTTTTTAGAAAGTGAAAATGGCGAGCGGCTGTCCGTTTGATACATTTGGTGCAAATCTAAAAGAATTTTGTATTTTCTAGTAAATGTTACAAATATTCAAAATAACATTTTACTGATGCAATTTAGCTTGAATCATATCTTGTGATAAGAGTACAAACCTGCTCGGAAGAAATTATATTTTATACTTGAATTCACGTACTATTTAGTTTATAACAATTAATCTTTATTTGCACAAATAAACCCTAACGGGTTAAAGCAAAATATAAACAATACAATGACATACAAATTCACAAATTGTTTACAATAATTAGTGAATCTGTTTCTGGGGTGTGTATATTGGGTACATCTTGGTTTCAATTTCAAATTCTGTCAGCATAACTATAGTCGATTGAATTTAAGCCCTCTGCACATCAGCCTTTAATTTTACTAGAAGCATGCACAGTCTAATATTGTTTTCTACAATCCTGATATAGCGAGATTGAGCTTTTGCCATTATTTTGTGTCCGTTGTCCATGATCTTTGCAATCAAATATATTCTACCCAGAAACCGCCGAGTCATGATAGGCCTCGATTGGTTCAATGTGAAAAAAGTAATGTCCGTTTTTAATCAAATACAACGGCCAACTGGGAATATAGTAAATTGGATCTTATGGGAAAACTCATTTAAAATTACCTCTAAAACTCCTAAGCCAATTAGACCAAATATGTTACGATTGCCAAATGATGGTCCTTTTTCAAAATAGTGCCTGTCACATCGTCAGCTAATACAAGATAACTGCCAAAGGGGACACAGATAAACATTGTACCAGAAGGATTTTCACTGGACCAATTGCAGACAAAATTGGTCAAAATAGTCCTTGGATGTTCCAATTTCAAAATAGTATCCACTAAATCCAAGATGGCCCACAACGGGGAACATAATTTAATATTCGACCCACCTTAGATATCCATTCAAATACTGTCTACTCTGAAACTACTTTGTCAGTTGGCCAAAATTGAAAACAAGAGTCCATGGCTGGTCCCCACTTGAGATATTATCCGACAGATTCTCATCATATCAAAGATGATCACCAGCCAAACTTTATCAAAATAGTCATTGGAGTCCATTTGAATGGCTCCTTTAAAAACTGAAGTAAGGCCCTAGTGAGAGACTGAATCTCTTGAAAGCCTCATGTTCTGCTATTGTGAAAAGATGATATAATGTCGTGTTAAATCGAGTAAAGGTCTTGAGTGGTCGAGTTAAAGTCGGATACAGGTCGGGAAAAAAATCGGGTTATGGTCGGGAAGATCTTGTATAGAAAAAAATAAAGAATCGTGTTCTTATAGTAATGATCGAGTACTAATCGAGTTGATCTGGAAGCGAATCGGCATAAATCGAGATGCAAATGAGTTAAAGTCGGGAAGAAGTCGGCATGATCGGATAAATTTTGAAACTCGATCAAGACCGATACCTTTTCGACCTTTTCAAGACTACCTCGATCAGACCCCGATTGATTCCCGATCTGTTCTTGACATATAATGCACACAACCTCTACACGATATTTTTTGACATGTCAAAAATATTCGGGAACACAGCTCGAGTTCAGCAGAGTTAGTAAGATCGCCCCGATTTGGTTAGTAGACCGAACCCGAGCATTCAAGATCAGTGTCCCGATCAATGAATATTTATGAATATTCATAGATCGAGTTCGGTCGAGTTGCTTTGATCGGCAGTGTAAACCTACCATAAGCTGCATATGTATTTATTTTTGATAATTTAAACGTCAAATACAGTTGTTTGATGTTACTTTGACCTTGGCCCCATTTAAAGGTCTAGTCCGACTTAATATTGTTTTGAATGGAAAGTACTTTTTGATTTCAAAACCATCGGTATAAAAAAAACTTAAACTGTATGCCTATCTAAGGGTCCTTTAATTGAAAAAAAAATAATCTTATTCTTCTTATTCTTATCAATCACCTATGATAAACATTTCATAAGTACATACATAAATTAATAAATGAAATTGACAATCATCTTAAAATACATGTACACAGAGTAACTAACTTCTCAAGTATCACATATAGGTAATTGAATGTTCGAATTCAATTAATCTAAAAGTGATCGTAATGAGTGGAATATAACGACTGGGTTATTCGGGTTATAACAGAGAATCAATTTTACCCAATAAAAGTTAATACATGATGAGAATGGAAAGTATTATTAATGGAAATTCGCACATACTGATCTTCAAACCATCAATGAAATATTCGAATATTCAATCCTTGACAACTGCTAAAAACATGTTGATATTTTTACAAAGCATTAGATTATATAAATGATCAATCAATGCGTACAATAAATAGGTGTATGGTTCAACACAATGTAAAATGAAATGCATTACAAAAATCTGCATAAATAAAAGTACATGTAGCTGGCCACTGATGAGACGTACTGCATTTTTTTTTGTAAAAAAAGGGGGGGTTGAAACACTTAGCTATCAACATATAAACCAACATATAAATAAGATTTAATAAGAAAGAACAATGGAAAACAAACTGTGGAACTAGGCAAACAGCATTAACACAAAATAACACCGTACAACAATGTCATACATATTCAACTGCACATTTCATGCTAAGCATCACTAAGACACTACATCTTGTGACCTTTGAGTTTGTCAGTACTGAGATAGGACTCGGTAATTCAATTCTAAAAAAAAAGACAAAAACATTCTATTACGCTATAGTCTTCTGTTTTTCTTCAAGGTTTTAAGTCTCTGTATTTTGATTTTATCTACACTGAAGAGACATAAGTTTTCGAAATGCGCATATGAAGAATCCAAATTAACAGCAACATGAGCAACTTCTGTACTATTATGTTATTTATAGAAATAACGCCTGTATTTATAAGCTAATGGTTGTTACGGCTCGCCCAAAAGACGGAGCATTGCATTATTAGATCTTATACATAGATAGTTGGACAACTCATTTTGTCAGTTATAATTTTTTTTTTCTGTTCAAATTTGGCTTACAAAACTGATTTGTAATAATATAAAATTTATGACTTTTTTATAAGTCGCCATCGTAATTTATCAACCCGATAAAATGTAATATTCACCGAGCCGTAGGCGAGGTGAATATACATTTTTGAGGGTTGATAAATCACGATGGCGACTTATTACAAAGTCAGTAATTGATTCATTACATGGATAAACGTGGGCACTCTAAACTTATTTAGTACCCCTTTATTTTTATTTGAAATATGTAAAATTCTCAAAATTAACAGAAATTTTTATTATCGCAAAAAGTTAGAAAATAAGAATTGAATTCAATTACTAGCAAAATTAAAAATTGACAAATATATTTTATTGAGCTATTAAAAAGAAACAATCAATCAGAACAATATAGTCCATGGGCTGGAAACACTTTCCGTGCCCCCCCCCCCCCCCACTTCCGAACCAGACCGGTTTTTTTCAGTCCTTCTATGTCCCTTCTTCAAAATATAACATGTTATCACGAACATAACCTGCACGCATAGACAGTATAGGGCCACTTTTATAGCACACCCGAAAAATTAGTGTATTTTCGTGTTAACATTAGTTTCATCTTTTAAGCTACATAACTTTTTACAGATGAGTAATATGTACTGAAATTATCTACCCCTACCCCTGCAAAAAATTGCAAAAATGTCGATTTTAGGCTGTCAATTCCTTTCAGATAAACATCCCTCGTCATTTGATCTAGTTTTTATGCCTAACTTATCAGTTGTGATACAATGTTGGAAAATAAAACCATAAAAGTCCATAAAATTTTGATTTTCGTTATAATATTTATTGAAAAATGGAATTTTTAGGAATTTTAGATTTTTCACAATTTCGACTTTCTGACTTAAAGGGTCGTAAAAATCTGTATACATATTTAATAATTGCCGATGCAATAATAATTTATGATATGATAGCAACAAGGTATACGCAAAAATTTTAGTTTCAGATATTTTATAGGTTCATAAATGTCAAAATTAGCACCCCTCCCTCTAAAAATTAAGAGAAAATTTGAAATATTCAGGCTCTAAATGATAAAAAGATAATGTTCAATGGGAATTCTAGCGTGTATTTCACTACATCTGACAAACAGAAGATCATTTAAGTAGATTAAAACTTTTCAAAAGGTCCTGTTTCGACTCTTCTGTCCGAAATTGTATGAAAAATGGGAATTTTCCGTTTTTTAGAATTTCTGCTGTTTTGACTTTGAGATGCAAATACTTCATGAAATTTATATATAACTTGAAAATGTTGATTAAATATCGGTTCATCATATCTAAGCAATTAGACAGTACCCCTTACCACACATATCCAACACAATTTATTTAATTTTATTCAGCTTGAAAAGCTTTTAACATTGTATAAACGTCCAATGACATATCATTTTCAAACACCAAAACACACAGAGCCTCCCATTTATCAAAAATAAGATCAGGCACCCGGTTTATGGGCAGTTATTCAGCGATTTAAATTTGAATTTCGGAAAATTCCGAAATACTGAAAATTCCCATTTTTCACGATAATCGTCCAAAATATTCAATTTTACCCATATTTTGGTGTCAAAATTACATATTATGATGTATAAAATGCATCTTTTGCAAAGAAAATAAAACATTAGTATTCTTTGTTCATTTATATGTACAGACAGTCATATTTTGGAGATTTTTAAGTTTAATTTTGTTGGGGTAGGGGTAAGATGTTTAGTATTTAGAGACAAATTGAACACTCCTCATTTTTCTAAACAGTGTTTTTAAATAACATATGTATCGGTTAAGACAATAAATTGGCATATCTGCAGATAAATCCTCCAGATTTGCTACATATAACGATTTAAAAGGGAATTTTGGACAAATCTGACATGCTAAAAAATTCCATTTTTATCAATTTTAGACAAAATATTGAGTTTAAGCTGACAACTGGGATTTGAAATACCAAATCATGATAGTATTCATGCAACTTTGTTATATGCAACGCAAAATATGCGTGTGGTGGTTATTTTTATCCCAACTTAGAAAAAATTTTGACAATTTTGGGGGAAATGTGTTGGGGTAGGGGTAAGATTTTTGGTATATAGAGTCACATTCAACACCCCTTGTTTTTCTATACAATGTTTTAAGACATCTAATGTATCGCTTAGAACAATTAATTGGCATATCTGCAGATATATTCTATAGATTTGATACGTTGTCGTATTAGATTTTAAAGTCTATGAAAACTGCAAGTTCCGGTTCCGGTTTTGGTCAGGTACTTGCAGATTTCATACGGGGGTTTATGAGATTTTAAAGTCTATGAGATTTTAAAGTATACGATGTACGGCCGAAATATTTTAAATGTGCTTTCTATATAGACTAATCTAACGTTAGATTAGGATTATACGAATAAAATATTTATTAAACTGTTAGAAATATTAACATGACAAAGCAATAATTAGCTATCGAGAAAAGAAGTTTCCGACGGAGTTAGCGGGGATCGTTTAAGTTTTGCAGTAAATTGACTGTAAAATATGGAGAAACAACATTATTAAAAAAAGTGCAAAATGTATGCACCATTTAACAATCAATAGACATAGACACATCAACAGGACGGAATTTATGTTTTTACAGTGTGTGTGGGTGGATGGGGGGAGGGATGGGGGGGAGTCAGTGAATTTGTAGAAAAAAATTGAATACAAATTAACGAATTGTTTGTAGTTTTTTGTATTTCAAATCATTACTGAATAAATTATAAATTTTACATTTTATATGTTTCTATTTTCTTAAAATCCTGTGACTCTGTCTTGCAGTATTTTGTGGTTATAGAAATGTTTTGAGAAAAAGCTGAGGACATTATTACAAACTAACCTACACAGAACTTAATTGTCACATTTTATGACCCAACTTGACCATAAATAACCATAATTGATCAAAATTATTAATCGCAACTATTTCTACAGCCATGAAATTTGCAAGCATAAGGTCAGAACGGCATTTTATGACCCAACCTGACCATAGATAGCCATAATTGATCATTATTATTTATCGCAACTAGTTCTGCGGCAATGAAATCTACAAGCATGAGGTCTGAATGACATTTTATGACCCACCCTGACCATAAATAGCCATAATTTATCATGATTATTAATCACAACTAATTCCACAGCCATGAAATCTGCAAGCATGAGGTCAGAATGACATTTTATGACCCAACTTGACCATAGATAGCCATAATTGATCAAAATTATTAATCGCAACTATTTCAACAGCCATGAAATCTGCTAGCCTCAGGTCAGAATGACATTTTATGTCTCAGCCTGAGCACAGATAGCCAAATATGGTCATAAGTATGAATTGCAACTATTTCCACAGCCATGAGATCTACAAGCATAAGGTCAGAATGGCATTTTATGACCCACCCTGACCATAAATAGCCATAATTGATCATAATTATTAATCGCAACTAATTCCACAGCCATGAAATCTGCAAGCATGAGGTCAGAATGGCATTTTATGACCCAACTTGACCATAGATAGCTATAATTGATCAAAATTATTAATCGCAACTATTTCCACAGCCATGAAATCTACTAGCCTCTGGTCAGAATGGCATTTTAGGTCTCAGCCTGAGCACAGATAGCCAAATATGGTCATTATTATGAATAGAGACTTTGTCGACAGCCATGAAATCTGCAAGTATAAGGTCAGAATGACATTTATGACCCAACCAACTAATAAATAACAATATATGGTCAGAATTTTTTTTACAGAATTTTATCATAGTTATGAAATTTGCTAGTCTCAAGTAAACCATCCCATATAGATCTAACCATTCAGGGTCATTATTTTTCATTGCAACTTTTATAACAGCCATAATAAAATTACTTCCCATGCATTTTTTTTCTTTCCTGATATAATCACTACTGAGAAACGTGACTTTCATTTTCGCTAAAGTACAAACACTTACATACATAATTAAATCTGACAGAAAATTAAGACCAACAGTGCTTCTTGCAATTAAGAAAATTTAATGTTTCGCAAAATAATGTGAGATGTCACATCGCAGTTTGAATAAAACAGAGGTTTCTCCGCACATTTCGCATTTCCGGAACTTGCAATTCTCACGCCGGAAGTTAACATAGCGAAAACCGGAACCGGACTTGCAGTTTTCATAGACTTTAAAATCTCATACGACAACGTATTGCGATTTAACAGTTTACTATGGACAAATCTGAAATACTGAAAATTCCCATTTTTCATCAATTTGCGGAGAAATATTGAGTTTTAGTCGACCAATGGGTGTTAAAATACCAAATCATGATGTTATTCATGCAACATTGTAATATACAACAGACATTTTGCATGTTCTGGTTATTTGTATGCGAACATAGACCAAAAAACGCCAATTTCAAGGAAGATTTGGTGGGGTAGGGGTAAGATTTTCGGTATTTAGAGTCACATATAACACTCCTTGTTTTTCTTAACTATGTTTTCAGACAACTTATGTATTGCTTAGAACAATTAATTGACATATCTGCAGATCTATTCTTAGATTTCATATATATTGCGATTTAACAGTGAACTATGGACAAATCTGAAATTTTGAAAATTCCCATTTTTCATCAATTTGGGGAGAAATATTGAGTTGTAGTCGACCAATGGCGGTTAAAATACCAATGTAATTGATGCAACATTGTCATATACAACAGACATTTCGCATGTTCTGGTTATTGTTATGCGAACATAGACCAAAAATCACCAATTTAAGGGAAAATTTGTTGGGGTAGGGGTAAGATATCCGGTATTTAGAGTCACATATAACAATCCTTATTTTTCTAAACAATGTTTAAAGACAATTTATGTATTAGGACAAGTAAATGGCATATCTGCAGATATGTTCTACACATTTGACATATATTATATTTAACGATGAAATACGGACAAATCTGAAATGTTGAAAATTCCAATTTTTCATCAATTTTGGGAGAAATGTTGAGTTTTAGTCGACCAATGGCTTTTGAAATACCACATTCTGATGAAATTCATTCATTAATGTCATATACAACATATGTTTTGCGTATTCTGGCTATTTTTATGTGAACATAGACAAAAAATTTACAATTTCAGGGAAAATTTGTTGGGGTAGGGGTAAGATTTTCTGTAATGAGAGTCACATTTAACACTCTTTGTTTTTCTTAGCAATGTTCTAAGACATCAAATGTGTCGCTTGGTACAATTAATTGGCATAGTTGCAGAAATATCCTCCAGATTTGGCATATATAACGATATAGCAGTGGACTTTGGACAATTCTAAAATGTTGAAAATTCCCATTTTTCACCAATTACGGGCAAGATATTGAAAAATATAAAATCATAATAAAATTTATGCAACCTTGTCCTATTCAACACACATTTTGCGTCTTCTGGTAATTTTTATTCGAAAATAGACAAAAAAATTGACAATTCTAGGTAAATTTGTTGGGGTAGGGGTATGTTTTATTGATATATGATGTAAATATTACCTAAAAACGGCCATTATTTGTTATGGTTGTAAAGCTAATATAATAAGCTTTCATTTGATACCTTTTTTAAATGATATTTGTTTACTAAAAATAACATTAGGCAAAAGAAAGACAAAACTTATTCAAAAACGAAATTATTCAAAGGTCCCTGTATTTGGTATATTTGAAAATAAAATTTTGGTCATTTAAAATATGTTAACATTGTCTTAACCTATTTTATATTGAAGAAAATAGATTGAAAAGTTAAAAACAATTTTCAGAATCGGGAATTGAGATGCACTTCGGGTTCTCTAGACCATCATTCAATGAAAATATCAGCTTTTTCGTCAATATTTCATTGGGGTAGGGGTACGTTTAATTGCGCTATGGAACGTATTGGGCATAGAAATCTTAAAAACTTGGATTCTTCGTGAAGCTTATATAATAAGCAATCATTTGACACCTCGTTTTTATAATTTTGAAGCAACTGAAAGAAAAACTTGAACGAAAAACAAAATTTTCCAAAATTTCGGTAGGTGGGTCTAAAAATGGGCCAAATTCCACAAGTGCGTGCTGGTTATGCTCGTGTTAACATGTTTTATTTTGAAGAGGGGATGTATGCGGACTTAAAAAATGGGTGGGGTTCGGAAGTGGGGGGGGGGGTGGGGTGCACGGGGGGTTATTCCAGCCCATGGACTAATACAATTTGTCGTTGTTTCTATCTACTTTCATTTTCTATTTTAGGGTAAAACCATGCACTATCACATTCCGCATGACCGCTAAAAATTCCGCTTGACCGCTGTTGGTCTATTTTTAGAATATAACCCTAGAAGCGGAAATATAACGATTTAACATGATCTGAAAGTGACTTGAAGACCAATCAGAAAACAGAAAAACTCTATTCGTGTAATAACAAATAATATCAAACCGAACTGTTCCATAACAGCTAACAGTGAACTGAATATTCATCATAACAGCTAACACAGAACTGCCCAATAACAGCTAACACAACATTATATTTTGCAATAACAGCTAATAACAGAGGAACTCGAATATATATAATTAAATCCCTCTCCGTATCCGATTCTCTCCTTCTTAGATTTACTTGTTGCCTTTTGTAATATCATATAATTCAACGGTGTTTCGGGATTTATTAGCCTTAATTACACATTAAGTAAGTAAGCTGTATTCTGATTGGTTAATAGCCGGTGTATTTTTTGAAAATACCCCTTCACCGTGGTATTCATACTGCAGTCATCCGTGCGCTTTAATGATAGAGACATTCGGTGCAATTAAACAGTAATTACACCTTATGTAAGTAAGCTGCATTCTGATTGGTTAATAGCCGGGGTATTTTTTGGCAAATACCACCTCACCGTGGTATTTGTCCCAGAGTCATCTGTGCGCTTTGATGAATGAGACATTCGGTGTAATTAGACAGATATATCATGAATGTCGGGGTATTTGCCAAAAATACATGTCTTGGGTCTAAATTTCCTCAGGCTCGGGAAATTTTACCGCCCCGCGACTTGTATTTTTGGCAAATACCCCTCCTTATCATGATATATCTGTTCAATGTAGACTAAGAACTTATACAGTTGTAGACAATAGCTACATATATATGATTACGCAGAAAAAAACAGTAAAATACTGAACTACAGAAATCGGAATAGACTATGGTAAATTATTGAAATTAGAAAAATACAAGAAGTAAAATGCCAATTGAAAATGAAGGGATATGGAGTAAATGCAAAAGAGACAAAGTCTCTATAAATACATGGTAATAATAAGCAATGGAACAACGCTTTTATTGTTGTTCTTCATCTTGAAGTCACCATGAGGCCTTCAACAATGAACTTTACTCATACCTCATAGCACGTTCAAGACGGCCCCTAGCACCGGTTTGAGCGGAATTTATTGCTAATTGTCGAGCAACGCTACATCCATGCTTTTTTACCCAATGATCCATGGATGCAGGATCGTCAACAAACATAAACTGAACTGGCAAAGTGTTCTTCCAATCGCTGTCATCCATTGCCCGACAAAAAGACGATAAAAGACGATCACATCATTAAAACAACCACAGGGGACTCATCGAGCCAATTGCAAGAAATTTTGGCATAATAAGGTAAGTGAGAACCGTCAATCAAAAGAACGAACAATCCATGGACAATGGCAATATCTGACTGGCAAAGATCATAAGGTGTGGGCACAATAAACAATAGGTACATGATAAGAATAGAAAATCTAATCAATGAAAATTCGCACATACTGAATTTTAAACATCTTTGAGATTCTGGTCTTCCAAATGTTTAGATTTTATCTGCACTGATGAGACATAAGTTGTCGAAATGCGCATATGCAGAAAGTAAATTCACAGTAACTTCGGTATTTAGTTATTTGTCAATGTATAGGGTATGTAAGTCTCGTCATGTGACTCACGAGAATCCACGATAAACAGGCAATTCGTAAATGTTTCCCGCCAAAACATGACGTCAAAGGATTGTGACGTTCAAATTTTTGTTTAAAACGTCAAATATCTTTGTTTAAAACGTAACTTCCGGGTACAATTTTTCGATCCCGGAAGTTCCAAAATTGTACGAGACTTACACGCCCTACTAATCAAATTATTTAAGTTGTGCGAATCTTCGATCATTGATAACTGAAAAGCATGTTGATTTTTTTTACAAAGCATTAGATCATTAGCGTGCAGTAAATAGATGTATGGTCCACCAACACAATGTAAATTGAAATGCATTATAAAAATCTACATAAAAAAGCGACTGACCACTGATGAGACCCACTGCTAATGTAAAAATAGGGGTTGAAACACCTAGCTATATGACCGTAAAAACCAGTATACAATAAAATACTGAAAGAAAGAACAATGAAAAATCGAGCTTTGACACTAAGCAACCAGCAATAACACAAAGTATTAGAGTAAGACAATGTTATACATATTCAACTATGAAAAAGAAAGGAAATGTGGTAAATGTCAAGGAAACAACATCCCATATCCAGGTTAAAATGACCCAAAACAAAGCATCTAGGGGTCACCGTACGGTCTTCAACACAGTGAAGCACCTCACACCATATAACAAGCCCTAAATGGTCTCAAAAAGGTAAAAAAAAAGATTAAATCAATGGAAACAAACCACATCCAATAACCCAAAATCAAGAAACTAAAATTTTATAAGAAGACAAGGACAAACCAATGACCAACATATTCCTGACTTTAGAAAGGCGCAAAAATTGCGTTGGGATTAAACTCACTTGCTTGGACCTAAACCCTCCCCTATGTGTGGTGAATGGCTAAATAATAAATACACAAAAAGACTCATAGTAAAAATCAAATTAGAAAAAAGTCCAACTTATCAAGACGAGTACCCTTACAATAAAGTACATAAAACATGAAGACTATAGTCCGAACAAATGCTCACAGTTACTGACAGCTAGCTAAGGACATAATTTCCGTTGACTATAATATCAAGCCTTCTTACATATGAAACTTCAATTGAAGTACTTCTAAGTAGATTTCGTATAACAACATCGTCAATTAAGAAAGACGAACATGATATTGTGCAATGCCAAATACTGCCAATATGAAAAATTGTTTAAAAATAAAGCATTTTGGAGATGATCAATATTTTTGCCATCAAAAGCCAGAAGTAAAGATTTAACAACAATGCTGTATTTATATCCTTTATGAATAAGTGTTCAACGGATTAATAAGGAAGGAGAAATTTTGAGTTTATGCGCTTTGTAAATGATATTTCCATAGAAGTTTGGATTTGAAATGCCCTGTTGTATGGGAGCCCTGCATGTAGAAGCAAATTTTTTTAAAAAGTAAATGTATCTATCATAAAATTTAGAGAATGTTTTTTATCAATTTATGATATTTAAACCCTTGATGCAGAAGTTTTTCAGTGAGACACAGATTTCGGTCGTTGAAGTCAGAAACATCACTACATACATGTACTCGTACATATCGAACAAGTTGTGAAATGAAGACCCCATAAGAAGGGGCTGACGGAACATCGTCGTCGAGATTGGGAAAATTGACTATAGGGAATTAGAAATCATCCCTTTTATCATAAACTTTTGTGTTTAACTTTCCTTGATTTATTGATATATCAAGATCAAGAAAAGGAGTATGATCACTGCTGCTATTGGATTTATTTAAAGTAAAGTCTGCAGGATAAATTTCATCTATAAATTAAGAAAATTCAGGATAATTTCAAGCCAAAATATCGTCCAAATATCTATATGTGTTGTGAAATTTATCCACTTTACATAATTAGTACCACTAAGACAATGCTTCTTGTGGCCTTTGAGTTTGTCAGTTCTGAGATCACTGTCGTGTACCCAATGAGGATCGGTCATTTCAAGATGGTGGAGGCGACAGAGAAAATTAGGTAGGTCTATTCTATATGAACAATATCACATAATTCTTTTAAGATTTTACAACATGCATAGTTTTAAGACAACACGTGCACGTCAAATAACATCAAACTTACCCATTTGCGCTTTCTACATATGTAGGAAACCAGTATTTTACCAGTAACACATAAAGAATAAAACCGGACGATGATTGACATGAAAACTATGTTATTTTGTAAATTCTTGGTTAATTTATACAAAGGCACAAACCCTTAAGATATGGATTGATCGACATGACGATTGCAACGAATGAAAATGGATAGAAACTGAAAAATCAGCAACAAAAAGTTTGTTTACGTTAGGGATCGGACACTTCATTTTAAGAAATGTTTGGCTCAGGAGTGGACTCGATTCTTGACGTTATATGGGTTAGCAATGGTCTTTAATAGGATAGGGGTCGGTCATCGAAATGAGTAGTTTGGGTAGAGCGAATAGATAACTAGATACACAATATTAAAGTATGCTACATGTTTATAAGAAAATAAACTCAAGTAATTACAGGTAAACAGCTTAATGGCGAATGAAAGGATATGGAGTAAATGCACATGAGACAAAGTCTCTACAAACACATGGCAGAAGCAAGCAAAGGAACAACGTTTCTATTGTTGTTCCCCGTAATACGGTTTAAGTCGTTATTTTTCGAGTACTGATTTAAACCGTGTCCAAATTTTACTCAAAGGTTAGTTATATTGTTGTTTCATACTTGTAATTTTATTGTATTTATCCTCTTACATTGTATCTTTAAATATCGGTTGTATGGTGTAATTTTGCCCCCTGCTTTAGTGGGCGGTATATAGTGATCAGAGTGTCCGTCCATTCGCCCCTGCAGCAAAGGGTCTTACTTTGTGGCGAAATTCATCCTAGAGAACTCAGTGAAATTCATTGAAAGTTTCTAAGAATGTTCAGTATACATTGCCATTGAACGTTACATCATCTATTTTTGTTTCGACGAAAGGCGCGGAAAGCGAGGCATACAAATATACAAAGTACAAAGTATGGCCGGGACGGCGGAAACTTTCATGTTAAGTTTTTGTGATTAGGTCATTTCATCTGTAAGTAGAAGTGGTAGGTCAATAGTATTTGGTATATAGGTTAGCCTTGGGAAGTACATGACAGTCCGTCATAATTACTGCTTTTGTCCTTGACCTAGAGAGCAGGTTTCTGTTGTTAGATTAGTTTTCTGTATCTTTAAGTGTTAGGTCAATGATATTTGTTCTATAGATTGGTCTTGGGTAGTACATGACAGTTTGCTATATTACTTTTGTCCGTGGCCTCAATTTCACGGTCCAATGATTTTATTAAGTTTTTATGGTTAGTTTAGTTTGTCAGTACTTATTGTCTGACGTCACGGCGTCAGACAGTATTAGAATCAGGAAAGCGTCCATGTTCGCATTGCATTTCGGTAAAGCGGTCAATGAAGTGTAATGTGTTCATTTGATTGATATAAGGTTACGACAATATCATTGCAGATTCTTACGATTATGATTTTCATTTATTGATTTTTCCGCGATTCACTTTTATCTTTTGTGTACTGCACGTCTAAGCTTTTTGTGTATAAATTGATGTAAACATATCCCGCCAACATACAGGCAATTATGAATGAAAATTACGCGGTTTCCTTTTTATGCCACGCCTTCTGTCAGGCATTCACAAAAATCAATAATCTGATAATATAGCGTATATTCATGTTTGTAGAATGTGAAAAACACAAAGGTCGACATTTTATTGATTCGAAAATTCCTACAAATAATTATCAAGTAGAATTTGGCCAGATATAGCGATTTTCTGCATTAACACTTTAGGAAAGTTATTATACTGGTTTTGTCGGAATAAAGGACAAAGAAACCAGTCCGTTTGCTAAGTATGTGCTTCCTATAGATCAGGAGAGCCGCAATTACTGAATTATATGGTGAGTTTTGTTTGGTCACCGTTACGAATATGAAGCTGGGAAATTCTGGTAAATTATCAAACAAAATATACCTTTTATTTTCTCGGTGAAAGAATGACGTCAGACTAGCTTTTTGGAAAGCTAGGTCAATAATTTTTGGTATGCAGGTTGGTCTTTGGAGTACATGATAGTCTGCTATATGGCTTTTGTATGTGAACTCAATTTCACGGTCCAATGAACTTGTTAATTTTCAATTACTCGAGTTTATTTTCTTATTAACATGTAGCATACTTTAATATTGTTGTACGGTGGGTTAATCTAGTTATCGATCCGCTGTACCCAAACTACTCATTTCGATGACCGATCCCTGTCCTGTTAAAGACCACTGCTAACCCATATAACGTCAAGAATCGAGTCCACTCCTGAGCCAAACAGTGTCCGATCCTAAACGTGAACAAACTTTTCGTTTCTGATTTTTTTTTGTTTCTATCCATTTTTTTTTCATTGAAAACGTTATGTCGATCAATCCATATCATAAAGGTTTGTGCCTATGTATAAATATGCTTGAAATTAACAAGGAATGTACAAAATAACATAGTTTTCATGTCAATCATCGTCCGGTTTTATTCTTTACGTGTAACTGGTAAAAAACTTGTTTCCTACATATATAGAAAGCGCAAATGGGTAAGTTTGATGTTATTTGACGTGCATGTGTTGTCTTAAAACTATGCATGTGGTAAAATCTTAAAAGAATTATGTGATATTGTTCATATAGAATAGACCTACCTATTTTTCTCTGTCGCCTCCGCC
>MJUU01071105.1:7322-21906 GCA_002080025.1 Modiolus philippinarum
CTCTAGTCCATCTTGATATGTTTATTCCATTTTTGAAGCTTGTCACTCCGTTATGTTGTGAAATCAGACAAATTCCTAGCGGCCGACATCAACAGTAAACACACACATATTTGGCTGTTCCATTTAGTTTACTGACCGTCACGTTACTTCCGGTAGTGTGTACATCTTTTATTTACATGTTGCTAAGAAATTCGTTAATGCACCGGAATAATAATTATATTTGTAATAAAGTGTGAATTATTGTATTTTTACAATTTTTAGAATTTAGTAATTCAGAAGAAATGATTGGCTATTTACGTCCAACATTCCCGCAAGATTCCAACTTCCAACAACTTACGTAAAATTTCAGCGTCCTCAACGAGTCTTGCTTAAACTTTTGGATTGAATAGTTCGTATAATTTTTGCTCTTTGGAATTTTTGAGAAATCGGTTAAATTTCATGTAATTTTTAATTAAAACATTTAAGAAAATTATTAGCAAAACACGAAAAAATGTTTTCTTATATCAACGTCACTTTTTTCATTTTAGCGGACTCTTAGGAGCCGGTTTCCTCACTTTTGATTAGTTGCTTTAAGCAGTTTGTTAGGTTAAATTTTAGGAGCTTATTTTATTAGGAATTCGTAGTTGATCTTCGAAACTTGAGTTAAGTTTACTTTGATGTATTTTGTCATTTTTTTTTGCAATGACATTTTCAAGTCATTAGCACACACATAAATAGGAATAAATAGGACAATATTTGGCTTTAGGTCAATCAGATTTAGAAAGGATCTAAACTGATTTAAACATTGTGTTGATCTAGGAAGGACCTAGACACCACTATATAAACTTGATTATAGTGCTTGATCCAGGAAGGACCTGGACTTCACTATGCTGATAAGGAATCAGCTTTAAATATAATATATTGTCGGAAAAGGATTCTGAAAAGAAAAATTCATAGAAATTATTAAACAAATACACAGAAATACACATAGGTCATATTTACACTCGCATTAATTTTAGTTAGTGATATTAATTAGTTAGGTGCAAGACTCAACCCCTTGTATAATTTAATCACATCGGTCTGTTACATATCAGTCTTACACATAGTCATAAGAAATATATATATTTTTTTTATTTTTGAAATACCTTTTTACATGAGTTATTGTCTGAGCAGTGGACTGGGCTTAACAAACATATTTTGCTGTTGATTTTATTATACAAATGATGTTATTTATGGACCTGAATAAAATATGGAAACATAATATTCTTGCTTCTTTTGAGAAATATAATTATAGAATTTAACTGAATACCAAAATCCAGTTTCTACCAGAGTTGTCTTTCTTTGAGTGGTATTGTTGAGTACTAAGGGAGGGATTTCAGGTTATCATTTTCAGTCACTTGTGCGCTACAGAATTTTGGCATCCTCGGCGGGATCCATTGTTTTATTTGGATCCAGTGATACGGACATTGACTGAAAAAAAAATGGTTAAAAAGAGGTTTCAACCAAACATGGACTCTGTTACTGAAACTGAGACAGAATATACTGATGCAGAATCAGAAATGGGGCATGTGACACAGAGGGTCCAGTCACCTCTCTATCAGACCGGTCCATGGGTCAGATACTGGAATACCAGATGAAACAATAGCAGCAAGGTCCCCATATCCATACGACGAAATTCCAAGTACTAGTAGGCATATTTTAAATAAGCCAGTCCCCCAAGCTCAGAGGAGAAGCTTAAGACTGATTCAGAAAAAAGTAAGGTCAATGAAAAGCTTGTTGAGGGGACAGAATCACAAAGAGAAGTCACAAATGGTGATTCCCCTGGGTTATATGGGATGATAAAAGGTGCATTAAATGATATGTCCAATCAGATAATTAAAGCTATCAAAGACTGTTTTCAAAGGCATCACTACTGCACCAATTTCACAAAAAGAAAGGTCAAAGTCACCACTATCCAAACCAGATTCCAGAAGATCTTAAGTCAAAAACAAGAGTTAAAAGAACTAAATCACATGTTAGTTTGCATGATTCTAGCTCAGATTCAGAAATTTCAGACTTTCATGATACTGAAAGTATTGGTACTAGGAGTATTGTCCACCCTAAATCTAAGAGAAATCCTAATAGGGCAGTGAAACTTCCTGCCTGTACGGGCAAGGAAAAGTGGGAAGTTTGGTTCAACAGGTTTCAGTTAGTAGCAAGGTTAAATGACTGGGATGACAGAGAAAGGTTAAATGAACTTTTGCCCAGACTACATGGCGATGCGGGAGAATTTGTCTTTGACCAGTTACCTTCCAAGACTATAGACAATTACAAGAAACTTACAAAAGAATCGGGCAATAGATTTGGTACTTTTGAGACAAGTAGGACATATAGACTCCAATTTAGTAGACGGAGATAGCTCATTGGAGAGACACCTGAAAAATTTGTCTCAGAGCTCAAAAGGTTATATGACAAGGCCTATAGACACAGGGACTATGAAACAAGACAGGAAGGCCTACTCGAAAGGTTTCTCCTAGGTTTAAATGACTACAAAGCCAGAATTTATATTGAACTTAATAGAGATCCCCAAACAATCGAAGAGGCTTTGCAGAGGTCATGACCTATTTTGAGATAATGAAAAATCCTAGTCAGGGTGATGATACCAAAAAGACAGTCAGACAAGTTAAGAAAACTGACGACACTAGAAATTGGGGTAAATTACATGGCAAAGCCCCAGATGACAGAAGTAAGGCAAACCAAAATAAGAGTGAAAATGGGGACGAAAAGTCCAGAATATTGACCATTACTGAAGACGAACTGAAAACACTTTTTGATCAAATGTATGATGACCGACAATCCAAAATAAAATCAGAGACACATACAAACCCAGATCAGAATAAAACTATGTTACAGACAGGTTCACAGAACACTGGCTTTAGAACTACTCTAGTCTGTTTTTCTTGTGGTCAACCAGGCCATATTGCCAGAAACTGTCTGAGCAAAAATACACGAAATTATGAATCAAGGGCAAGGACATCTGGCTTTTCATGGGATCAAAGTAGAAATAATTTTTCACAAAGAGGGAATCAGATACCACCCCAAGCAAGCAATAGCTTAAACTAGGCGGGGTCTTCTCTGGTGACCGAGAGCAGACCTAAACTTTTGAAAGTAGAGGTCAGAATTAGGATAAAAGGAATACGGAAAATAACCCCAATAGTAAAATTCCTAAAACAGTTTTGAAGGACCCAATTAAATTGGAGACGGACAGACCGAATCCAATGCTACCTTGTGAAAAACCTGAGCAAATTTTTAAACATTTTGATAGAAATAAAGCTAGCAATGAGAATAGTGCTACTGTAGAAAAGGGCGACAATTCATCCAAGGTGTCGGATGATAGGCTAGGTTGCAAATTGGGAAATCAAGGGGTAATGAGAAATCACAAGATACTGAAGATGATATATTTTCTCTTGAAAAGGGAACCAAAGAGATCAAGAGTCGGTCTGAACAGGTGGCAGGTTGTTCATCTGAAAATTTAGAAATTGTAGGCAGGCAAGTCCTACGTAGTGATGGGGTTTATATCGAAGGTAGCATTGAAGGAGCTAATATGATGTTCGCCGCTGATACTGGTGCTGCTCGTACCGTTCTATCTTGTAAAGCTTTCAGAAAAATTCCACAATCTAAACGGCCTAAACTTGAAAAGTCCAAATCTTTGGCAACCGCAAATGGGCAACCTCTAGTTGAAAAGGGAAAGGCTATTTTTAACATAAAATTAGGGGCCCTAAATTTAGAAAGGGAACTTATTGTAGCAGAAATTGAAGATGAAGCTCTGCTAGGACTAGATATATTAATGAATGGTATTCATGGTCCAGCAGATATCAAGTTATCTGAAGGAATTATACTGTTAGATGGAGTGACTATCCCATGTATCCAAATTATATCACCTAAACCTGTTAGAAAAGTCAGGTCGGCTGATAGTTTTGTTGTCCCACCCCAAAGTGAAATGATTATAGATGTATTTGTTGAAAAATTTGATTCTGATCCTGTATCTAGTCCCAAAGATTATGTGATAGAACCTAACCCTTATTTTGTTGAGAGTCATCCTGTTACTATGGCTACCAGTTTGGTTGATATAAGTCAAGAGGTTACAAAGTCATTTGATCAGGAGGTTAAAATAAACCAAGATACAGTAGTAGGGTATGCCGAGAGTGCTGACTTGCAACCCATAGTTTTGTTTCATTCAGAAAATGACATAGATACAGAGAAGTTTGACAGAATTAGACGCATTGACTTCTCTACCAATCAACATGTTACTTGGCCGACAAATGAGGGCCTTATAAGAAATATTGCAAAGAAAGGTACATCTGATGGGGGCAAAAGTGGGGATGTGCCAAAACATTTACAAAATTTATATACAGAAGCCCCAGTAGGGCGTACAGGGGATGAAATTGATGCAATTCGGACACTTTTATGTAAATTTGCAGACATATTCTCAACTAATGAAACAGATCTTGGTTGTACTCATCTGATTGAACATTCTATTAACACTGGTGACCATAAACCAGTAAAGCAACCCCCTAGGAGAATTCCCATGGCATTTGCAGAGGAAGAGCGGAAAATTATTACTCAAATGTTAGACCAAGGGGTTATTCAAAAATCTAGTTCTCCTTTGGCAAGCCCTCTACTTTTACTTCGCAAGAAATGTGGGAAGGTCAGACCCTGTATCGATTATCGTGATTTAAACGCTAGGACTCTTAAAGATGCATACCCTCTGCCCAGAATACAAGACTGTCTTGATGCAGTGGCTGGTGCAACCCTGTTTTCCACCTGCGATCTGACTAGTAGTTTTCATCAGATACCTGTTAAATCAGATGATGTACCGAAAACCGCTTTTACTACAAAGTATGGCTTATACGAGTTTCGAAAAATGCCGTTTGGGGTAACTAGAGGGCCAGCCACTTGCCAAAGATTAATGGAATTGGTTTTAAACGGGCTCCAATGGCAAATTTGCCTCATATATTTAGACGACATCATCGTATATGGCAAGAATTTTCAAGAACATACCAATAGGTTAGGTATGGTTTTACAAAGAATAAAAGAGGCCGGACTTAAATTAAAACCCGAAAAATGTCAGTTTTTTAAATCTGAAGTAATTTTCTTAGGTCATTTAGTTTCAGAAAAGGGAGTCCAACCTAATCCAGACAATGTTGTCAAAATATTAGCTTGGCCCACCCCAAAAACAGTAACTGAAGTGAAACAAGTCCTGGGAATGGGTAGCTACTATAGAAAATTTATCAAGTCCTTTTCTAGCTTAGTGAAACCACTAACTGAACTTACACAGAAAAACAAGGGGTTCCATTGGACAGAAGAATGCCAAGAAGCATTCGACAAATTGAAGAGTGCATTTACAAGCACTGAAATAATGGCTTTTCCCCTAGATGAGGGCGAATTTTGGTTAGACACAGATGCCTCGGACATCGCAATAGGGTCAGTTTTGAGTCAAATGCAAAATGGACAGTTAAAGGTCATTTCGTATGGTAGTCGCACATTAAACAAAGCAGAAAAGAACTATTGTGTGACAGATAAAGAGCTCCTCGCTGTAAGATACTTCGTTGAATACTACAGACAATATCTTTTGGGGCGTAAATTTTGTATTAGGACAGACCACCAAGCTTTGATATGGCTTTTTAGTTTACGAGAACCCAAAGGTAGAATAGCCAGGTGGCTAGATTTTTTTATCTCCCTTTGACTTTACCATAGAATACAGACAGGGTTCGAAACATACTAATGCAGATACTATGTCCAGATGCCAACACCCTCGAGATTGTGACTGTTCTGAAGTTGACAATTCACAAAATTTAAAATGCGGGCCTTGATCGCCTAGCAACAGATATTTTAGGCCAATTACCAATAACCCCCAGAAATCATAGATATTTATTAGTAGTCACTGATTACTTCACCAAGTGGGTTGAAATTTTCCCTATGCAAGATCAGTGCTGTTACTTGTGCAAGTATAATACTGAATGAAGTGATATGTCGCCTTGGTACCCCCCTTGCTTTGCATACGGATCAAGGTCGCCAATTTGAAAGTGAGGTTTTCCAAGAGTTGTGTAGACTCTTGGATATTAGAAAAACGAGGACAAGTCCTCGAAATCCAAAGTGTAATGGACAGACGGAGAGATTTAATAGAACCATCATATTAATGATAAAATCCTTCCTTCGTGGAGAACAAACTGATTGGGATTTGAATTTGGGATGCTTAGCAGGTGCTTATAGGGCCAGCAATAACGAGTCAACAGGGCTTACCCCTAATTTATTAATGCTGGGACGGGAAGTCAGAATGCCCTGCGAGATAGTTACTGGGGGGAGATTTATTAGTAGAACACAGGCGACTGTGTGTACGTGGGGTAAACATGCAGAAACTGTACGAATACAGCTGCAAAAGGCTCATAATGTTGCAAAAAAAATATCTTGGTGTTAGCACCAAAAGAAGGAAACATTTCTATGATTGTAAATCGAAGTTGTTACAATACCAGTTAGGTGAGAAGGTGTGGTACCTAAACGAAAATCGAAAAGTAGGGGAGTGTCCTAAATTGCAACCCCTATACACAGGACCATGTGTAATAACGAAGAAAATCAATGATTTAAACTATGAAATGCACACGGACGGGAGTGGGAAAAGAAAGATTAAAAACCATGTAAACCATGACAAGTTAAAACCCTTTAAAAGGAAAAACTAATCCTAAGTGGATTTCGAATATTAAATTTTAATCAGAACCACTGCCCAGACAATGTTTTACAAATAAATGAAAAATATATATATATTTTTTTGCTGTTACTTTTAAGGTCATGTGTACTTTTAGATTGATTGATTGATTACTTAGAGTTTAACGTCCAATGAGCAATATTTCAGCTATATCAGGACGAGAACAAGTTAATCAATTCAAAACAAATTGTAAGTAAAAGAAGAAAGAAATAAAGGTGGTAGGGACAACCGGGGCAACGACTTTTGATTGCCACTGGAAAAGGGAAGAAATGGGTAGGGGCAGGAAATTTAGCCTTCTATACGACACCCAGTGCGTCTGCTCTCTTTAGAGAAATATAGAAGGGGTCTTTATACTGCATGGAGCGTGGCGTTTCTCCACACAGTTTGGCTACAATGGTTCGCGGTCAGGCTTTCCGTATTATGACCTGACTACCCTGCAAAGACAGGGCATTCCCCTATCCACCACCTGGGGACGCGCCCGGCAGCTCTGTAGCCAAAGCCCCTGAAAACCTATTCAGGTGCCGGGTGTGTACTTTTAGAATCGAAATA
Organism: Modiolus philippinarum; assembly: GCA_002080025.1. Classification (NCBI taxonomy): domain Eukaryota; kingdom Metazoa; phylum Mollusca; class Bivalvia; order Mytilida; family Modiolidae; genus Modiolus; species Modiolus philippinarum. The sequence continues at coordinate 14,593 of MJUU01071105.1, forward strand.
TTGAATCCTACAGACTGATATGGTTAAATTTGCAACGGGCGAGTCACCTCATATTTATATATTAAAGGGACTCAAAATATGCCTGTTCTTTTCAGATGTCTCAACTTGTTGCAAACAACTATACAAAGAGGGGCTTGGCCTATCCATGCCTGAAGTGCCCACCAAGTGAACCACACATTGCTGAGAAACATAGGGTCGAAGCACATCTATGGAAAAACCATTTGCCTCTGGACCAAGCACCATATTTCTGTACCCTGTATTTATATCGCTGCTTTGACTGCAGGACCTTAAACAGTCATGTCAATAGTTTCCCTGCTCACATAACAAACAGAAACAACCTAATTAAGGAAGGCACTGCTAAGCCTGATGAGCACTATTTAAAGAAGTCACAACATCCATATCAGTTCAATAAGAATCTGAATGATTTAGATTATAGGCCACTGAGCCAGTTGGAGAGTAGGTTGTACTGGTCAACCAGGACCAGGGCTCCAGCTGCACAGCCAAACCAGCTGCCAGCCCAACCTCTGATTCAAGGGTATCCTACTGGAAACGTGTCAACTGTTTCCATGGCCTACAGTCCTGCTGTCATGCCTAGTTATAGCTATCCGCAACATCAACCTTTACACCAGCAACTACAACCAGCACATCCATACTCTATAGCTACACATCAGTCTTTCCAACCACTGCAATCAGTTCATCTACCTTATCAGCAATCTCCAACACCTCCGTCTTTCCAACAACAGCCATTATTACCACAACAACTAGTTCAATCCTTTCAACAACCATTAACATGTCAATCATTACAACCACAGCATGTACCTCTTAGTCAACCGTCCGTCAGTAAACCTGTCACAACTGTTACTCAGTCACCACACCAGTCTTTGAAAGTCTCTTTAGGGGAAACTGGTTTACCAGTTTGCCCCCAGCCAAACATTGCTCAGTACCTGCCTATAGACATGTCAGACAATGTGAATGTTGAGATTCAATCTTCAGTCAACACGGGTACTGTCCACGTGTCTGATACTGATTATGAGGAGCCCTACTCTCCTACAGTTTCGTCCCCAGATCGCCACATCCTCGTGGAGGATGAGAAGGATGAGGCCATTGACATCCTTCCCGAACTGTTGGGAGAGGAAGGGCAGGACAACACTTTACCGTCAGTTTCGCCGCCACCAGTAAGCAGGCCAGCTGCTGCTGCTGTCTCTAGTACATGTACTGATCACTCAAACCTAGAGAGGAAACTTGACCTGCTAATCGACACAGTGTCCACGCTCGCAAAATCTCAGGAGCTTAGCATGAAGGAGTTAGAGCGACTTAACAAGTCTGTTAGTCGGCTCTCTTCTGATGTCTCCTTTATGAGGGGTCAAGTACGACAGCTTGAGAGGGGTCAGGACCGGGAGACCCAGGTTATCCAAAACCTCAATACGGCCGTGAGAAGGCCAACAACTTGTAATAAGCGTGCCGCAAGGGCTAGACCTAATCGCCCTAGAAACCGCCGTCCATTTAATAACCGTCAACAACCTCAACAGACCAGTCAACCACCAACACCTGAACCTATTGTGAAATCCCTAGTGACTGTTATTCCGAAAACGGACTGAACTTTCTTTAATTAGAGTACATGTAACTTAAAATTTTGAAATGTTATAAGTAAATTAGAATTTTTATAAAGGGAATTTACAGGTGAAGATATTTTTTTGGTAATTTTTTAAAAAGCAATTTTGAGGAAAGGTTAACTTTAACTGTAATGATTATGATTGTTAGAATAAGCGTTTAAATTATATTGATCCAAATTTGTCTTTTGTTTGATTAGAAAAAAAATTAAGATATTTTTTGCCAAATTCATGTGTTCATTTTATATTTTTCCAAGGATGTGGTACATTAACGATAGCAACTTATTTTTGACGTTTTGGATGTTTTGTCTTCACCATATCCTCCCAACAGGAATTTTCATTATATAGTTCTGTACAACTTCTGATTATGATTGTCGAGTGTTATAATTGAATTTGATGAGTAGATGTGACTCCGTTGAGTATTTAGGAGCATTTATGTTATGTATTAACGAATGTAGATATTCAGTATTCCTGGTAGATTTGAGTTACCTACAGTTCCATAGTAAACTACGAATTTCTTGTTTTTTGTGTGTGTTTTTTTTTTAAAATTCTTCTGTTGCTGATAACTGCCATTTCTGAATAAAAGAACAAATATTTTATTACTAAATTATAGAGACACAAATTGATAAATCATATCTCAAAAAAAAAAAAATATATATATAGTTTGTATCTAATTAATGTGTTATAAATTCATTTGCGAGGACGCTAAATGTTTTATGAGGGGGTAATTGTAGGGTATGATCTCGAGTACAATTTACTCCGAATTATACAATCTCTAGTACAAATTACTCCATTATATATATATTTTTTTTTTTTCTAGTACAAAATTACTGCAAATTATATTTCGAGATGAGCTACCATTTGTTATTTCATATCTGTTGTACATATTGTGTAATTGGGTGCGAGTATGAAAGTAATATGAATTGTTTATTTGCCATGATTAATATATCTGTGTATGCATGTTTAAATTTGTATATATTGTTTTATGAACTGTTACCATAAGTTGTTATAACAATTGTTTTCCATATTGAGAAATATTCTGAATACTCAATTATATTGATACTAGCAAAATATGAAATTTTTAAATTTATTAATTATTGAAAATTATCAGACATTTGAATAATTTCATCACTGGAATAATTATTTTCTTCTATGAATTAATTCACTTTGAGCACATTTTCACAAATTATTAAGTAAATCCAACCTTCAAAATTGATGAATATTTCGACTTGAGTAACTGTCGTTTGCTAGTGCAGTTCTTCCATTTTTAACAGGTGCTCGCAATTTTGTAGAATAACGAATGCCCATTTTGGACGCAAATGTTGCGATTGTTGATTTGATGACTTATTTTCCACATGTATTGTAGTATTATTGTTACCAGTCCATTGCCAGTTCACCATTGTAATCATTTTCTAGTGTAAATTCATCTTGAGTTTGACCGTCTGCGGCTAAGGGCACTTTGACCGTCTGCGGCTGAGGGCACTTACTTGCCGGCCATGCCGTGTTAAATTATGTAAATGTGCATGCGCACTGAGAGTAATGTGTCACTTTTGAGAAATATCATTTGTCGGCAAATTCACAGTTATTACGCTTTGACAGCAGTACTCACATGTCTATCGTGAATCCTCTAGTCCATCTTGATATGTTTATTCCATTTTTGAAACTTGTCACTCCGTTATGTTGTGAAATCAGACAAATTCCTAGCGGCCGACATCAACAGTAAACACACACATATTTGGCTGTTCCATTTAGTTTACTGACCGTCACGTTACTTCAGGAAGTGTGTACATCTTTTATTTGTATGTTGCTAAGAAATTCGTTAATGCACCGGAATAATAATTATATTTGTAATAAAGTGTGAATTATTGTATTTTTACAATTTTTAGAATTTAGTAAAAAGATTTTGTATTCAGAAGAAATGATTGGCTATTTACGTCCAACATTCCCACATTCCAGCAAGATTCCAACTTCCAACAACTTACGTAAAATTTCAGCGTTCTCAACAAGTCTTTCTTAAACTTTTGGATTGAATAGTTCGTATAATTTTTGCTCTTTGGAATTTTTGAGAAATCGGTTAAATTTCATGTATTTTTTAGTTAAAACATTTAAGAAAATTATTAGCAAAACACGGAAAAATGTTTTCTTATTTCAACGTCACTTTTTTCATTTTAGCGGACTCTTAGGAGCCGGTTTCCTAACTTTTGATTAGTTGCTTTAAGCAGTTTGTTAGGTTAAATTTTAGGAGCTTATTTTATTAGGAATTCGTAGTTGATCTTCGAAACTTGAGTTAAGTTTACTTTGATGTATTTTGTCATTTTTTTTTTTTGCAATGGCATTTTTAAGTCATTAGCACACACATAAATAGGAATAAATAGGACAATATTTGGCTTTAGGTCAATCAGATTTAGAAAGGATCTAAACTGATTTAAACATTGTGTTGATCTAGGAAGGACCTAGACACCACTATATAAACTTTTTATTATAGTGCTTGATCCAGGAAGGACCTGGACTTCACTATGCTGATAAGGAATCAGCTTTAAATATAATATATTGTCGGAAAAGGATTCTGAAAAAAAAATTCATAGAAATTATTAAACAAATACACATAGGTCATATTTACACTCACATTAATTTTAGTTACTGATATTAATTAGTTAGGTGCAAGACTCAACCCCTTGTATAATTTAATCACATCGGTCTGTTACATATCAGTCTTGCACATAGTCATAAGAAATATATATATTTTTTTATTTTTGAAATACCTTTTTACATGAGTTATTCTCTGAGCAGTGGACTGGGCTTAACAAACATATTTTGCTGTTGAAATTATTATTCAAATGATGTTATTTATGGACCTGAATAAAATATGGAAACATAATATTCTTGCTACTTTTGAGAAATATAATTATAGAATTTAACTGAATCCCAGAATACCAACATCCAGTTTCTACCAGAGTTGTCTTTCTTTGAGTGGTATTGTTGAGTACTAAGGGAGGGATTTCAGGTTATCATTTTCAGTCACTTGTGCGCTACAATATGTAAGATTTTTTTAATATTATAATGCAAGATTTTTTTTATTATTATGCAAGATTTTATATAAATATGCAACATTTTTCATTTAAATGCATTTTTTTTTATTTAAATGCAAGAAATTTTAATATAGATGCAAGAAATTTGTATAATGTAATATTATAATGTTAGTTTTAAGATTTTGTTAGTATAATGCAACATTTTTTATTATTATTATGCATATTTTTATTATAATGCAAGATTTTTTTTTATTAATATGCAAGATTTTATATTCGTCCAATCTTTTCTTTATTCATTCATGCAAAGGAATGTGGGAAGCTTTACGATGTAACGACAATTTTCATTGGTTGTCAGATATTTATCAACAGAAGGTGCATTAGATAATATAAAGTATCCCAAATTGATTTTAATTTAATAATATTTTATTGCATAAATTAAAGCAATGGGATCTGAGCTTGGAGTATGAGTCTTCCTAACAGAGGACCCCGAGGAAACCCCGGGATATAGAAATAGGACCTAGTATCTCCGGCTTGCGAAGTGTGACCCCTCCTAAACGGAGGCTGACCCCGAGGGTCCCGGGATATAGAAATAGGACCCATTCCGTGGTTGTGCGGGATTAATAAATACACAACCCATCTTTCGGATGGGATGTACACTCAGGGCCACGTGTTGGAAGAAATGCCACGCTTCCTGCATGTTAAAGAACCCTTGTAGCAAGCTCTTTTTGGGGTGGTCCGTAGGTGATCGGCTACAAGGCTAAATTTCCTGCCCTTGACGATTTCAGCCTACTTTTCCAGTGGCAGTCAGAATTTCCCGTCCCATGGCCCTTTCCATACCCCAAAGTGATTATTTATTAACAAACTTGTTCTCGTCTTGATATAGCTGAAATATTGCTGAGTAGACGTTAAACAATATTCAATCAAACAATCAATCTCCCTACATTAACAAATGACATGACAAAAAGCAAACATCATAAATATATATAGGAAAAATAATAAAATAATTTTAAGTTGGAACATAATGATATATAAAAAATGAAATGAAGTATACCTCACGTAACTCATAGCAATGTTTTGGTATTTTTTATATATTGCAAGACTTTTTTCAAATACACACAATTTTTTTTGTAATGTTAAATTATCTCTGTCAAAGAGTAGTATTACAATATCCCGAAAATTTTCTACGGTCATATCACTGAGCTGTCTAAATAAGATTGCACACTGGACATTCGAGTCAATAATGTATGACGTCCTCATACGGTGAGCCACACTGGAAAGAAGGACTAGCAACAACATTTATTTCAAATAAGTCCGCATTTAATGAACTGCATTGATGTCTCAATTGAGTATGTATTATTACGAATTTTCGTGGTCCAGTACTTAAATAAGCCGGGGGTTTTAAAATTATTGTCTTTAAATCTACGTTTGAATTGTGTAAGCGTTCTCGCATTTCTTACTCTTTAAATCAAAGTCATTCAAAAATCGAACAGAGGACGGTGCAAAGGATTTTTCAGTCAGACTTAACCTACATCTAGGTATAACGTAGTTTTCATTATTTAGAAGATTATAGTTATTCTGATCATAAGTTAATGGGGGTAAGCATACATAAAGGTATTGAGGACATAACCTATTATGCATTTGATAGAATATTGATAACTTTCTGTTTCTGTGTCTCTTGGCTGATTCAAAATATAACGATTCCCTGCTTGTGAATAGGGCATGCCTGTTACAAATCTTGCAACTTCCAGTTGTATTTTTTCTAATTTTTCAGAATCACTTTCAAAACAACCATCACATACTTCACAGGCATTTTCCAATAACGGTCTAATAAAAGTAAGATATATACTGGATAGACTGTTAAAGGATAATGTGTATTTAAATTTCCTTAGAACATTTATTTGTTTTGATGCCGATTCAGCTATATTATTGATATGATTTGTCCATTGACCATCGCTGGAAAAAGTAATTCCCAAATGTTTGTGTGTTGCTACTTTATCGATTTCTTCAATATCAAATTAAAGGTTAATATTTGGCTAGGGAATATTAGCAATTATAAGTGCTTTTGTTTTCATAGGATTGAAATCAACTAATCAATCTTTTGACGAAGTATTTATCAATTGCAGATCATCATTTATTTTGTTATTAATTGTACTTATATCGTTGCTACTATATGCGACCGATGTATCGTCAGAAAAAAACCGTGATATATTACCTAAATTATCGGTTACTAGTACATCATTAATAAAAAGAAGGAAAAGTAAGGGCCAAGTACAGAGCCTTGGGGAACTCCAGCATGAAGACTACCAATATCGGAGAGTTCGCTATTTACAAAGCATAGTTGCTTCCTGTTGCTGAAGAAATCCTTCAACCATTTTGGCAAATTCTATGATAAATTTCTAATAGTTGACATACAGTCGAGAAACCAGAGAGGAACCCAGATTGATCGGAGTGAAGTAAAGAATTTTCTATCATAAAATTATAAATATATTTGTACACAACTATTTCCATTATTGTACCTACACAACTGAGCGATATAGGTCTGTAATGACACGAGTCTGTTTTGTCATTCTTTTTAAAAACAAATTGATTAATTCGTGTTTTATATATGATTACTATACGAGCAAAGCACAAATAATCTCTAAGGCACTACTGAATACAGCTGAATAATGGGTTTT
>MJUU01071105.1:29561-47268 GCA_002080025.1 Modiolus philippinarum
ACTGCACGCTCTACAGTAACGAATTAATTGTGAAATATACACTCCATATGCTGGGGAGGTAGGTATATTGCTGCAGAGAAAGGGAAAGTTCACAATTGCAAAGTCAAAATCATCACGTTTGTCATATAGCCTAGATTTCAGACGTCCATGTTCGTCGATGTATAACAAAAGGTCAAGGTATGAAGCAGAATTTGGTGTAACGGTAGTCTCTTTAATTTCAAGTTCACTGGGGTAGATGCGATGTAAATATTATTTAAATCTTGGGTTATTAAGAGAGAGAGTATATCGTCTATATACCTGAAGCTGAAATTAAAAGTCTGGGCTTTTTGTTTTTGTTGTATTAGCCCTTGTAAAAACTTTGCTTCATATGAAAAAAGGAAATGACTGAAAATTGACTACGTCGGAAAGCAGGAAGTAGAGACCCGACAGGTCTGAAAATTATCCAAATTTATACAAAGCTTCTGAAAAAATTTCAAGTTTGTATCATTTATTTTTGCAGAGAAAAGCTTGACAATAGTTGTGACGGACGGACAAGGGTAAAACAGTATACCCCTCCTCCAATAATAGCAAATAACTAAATACCGAGCTAGAGTTGAAATCGACCTCGCCGTTACCTATCAAGGAGTTCCTTGCACACCATCTTCTTGTTATGAAGTCTAATCTATGATACAGATCATACTTAACACTTGAATTACACAATTTTCAATTGTTATCGTAAATAAATATATACCTGTTTTGGCTAATTGTTTAATTTATCAGTTGTACAATATTTCAAAACGAGGAGCACATTTGGGTGAATTTTTACTTTGTTACCTTTTGCGCGATCTCGGTCATTGTGCGACTAAAATGTATATGTACGTTTCCGTGACCTTTTGAAGTACATGTATATGGTTTTGCTACTTTTTTATTAGCTCACCTGGCCAAAGGCCATGTGAGCTTTTGCCATCACTTGGCGTCCCTCCAACGTCCGTCCGTAAACTTTTTCATTTTAATCTTCTCTGAAACCACGGGGTCATTTAAAACCAAACTTGAAACAAATGTTCTTTGACATGAGGAGACTAAAGTTTGTGATTTGGTGCAGATCGGACAACCATCATGGCTGCTGTGGCTAAAAATAGAACATAGGTTAAATTGCAAATTTTGGCGAATAACTCGAAAAGCGTTACAGATATTAAAAATCTGACAGGGTAAAAATGATCAGTATGATGAGATCTACCCACTGTAAAATTTTGAAGAAAATCTGAAAACCCATCTCGGAGTTATAGCCCTTTTTCCGTTAAATTTTCAAAATATTTGCATTTTTTACATTTTATTTCAATAAATGTAACAGATAGAGGTAAAGTGTAAATTGCAAAAATATTCAGCATATCAAGATCTACCAACCCTGAAATTTTGAAGAAAATCCATAAATCCTTGTAGGAGTTATTGCCCTTTTTTCGCCGAATTAAAATTTTCGTATTTTTCATCTTTTATTTCCAAAACTATAGAAGATGAAGGTTAAGTGTAAATTGATGAAATGTTTGCCATGCTGTGGCGACTTCAAAACTGATGTTGAAAATTGTTCCAATGATCACCTTTTTCAAAATGGCCGCCAAAAACAGGCGGGAAAATTCAACATTGTCCGATTTCAATGAAATTTGGTTTCCAAATAGATATTGATGTTGCGACTTCAAAACCGGTGTTAAAAATTGTTCGTTGACCGCCATTTTCGAAATGGCCGCCAAAAAAGACTAAAAATTCAACATTGTCCGATTTCAATGACATTTTGATTCCAAATTGGTCTTGATGTCGCAACTTCAAAACTGATGTTAAAAATTGTTCGTTGACCGCCATTTTTAAAATGGCTGCCAAAAAAGGCGGGAAAATTCAACATTGTCCGATTTCAATGAAATTTGNAAGTAGATATTGATGTTGCGACTTCAAAACCGATGTTGAAAATTGTTTGTTGACTGCCATTTACAAAATGACGTCTCGACTTCAAAACTGGTGTCAAAAGTGGTCCTTAGCAAGAACGTTTTTTGTCAAAAAAGCCCAACAAAGAAATATAGTAAAACATGATCAGACTTTAAAATCAGTTCAAGATATTGGAGGTGTTTGAGCTACGAAAGTTTGAGAAACTGAAGATCAACTGTATAACTTACAATGTTACCTTGATTGTGGCAACTGAGAGCCTCTGGTTTGATTCATATCGTGTCCTGCTCTCTTCGCTTTCGCCATATATCCTATAAATTGTTACTGCATGACTATAATTGGGTAATAACACAGGCTCCACTGACAGCTCTCTGAGAGCCCGGAGTCCATGTATGTGGAGCTCGAAGCTAAGTGAGGGGAGCCCGGAGCCAGCCCTAGGCCTGTGAGTGGAGCCCAGAGCCTTGTGTTATAGCCCGGAGTCCTTGTCTTATAGCCCGGAACCCCACATTAAAAAATGAAACCTATTGAAACCAGAGCCCGTGTTATTCCCTAGCTTTAACTTGCTCATTACAAGGAGGTGAAAACAGAAATATGAGCAGGATATATTTAGAACAGATATAAGAGGATACAACTACATTTATGTATTTATCATATATTTTTGAACGACTGATACAGATTCAATTCAGTCATCTGTACTACGCACCATTTATCATATACTTAGACTAGATAAAAGCAAATTTTTATCTAAAGATAAATAGAAAAAAGAAGGGAAACGGGGAACGTGTCAAAGAGACAACGACCCAAACGGGGTAATAACAACTTAAAGCCACCATAAGATCTTCAATGAACGGTGAGAAAACCCAACACCCAACGGTAGGTCGGAGTCGGCCCCTGAATAAAGAGTAATCAAGTTCAGCGAAATAAACATCATCCTAGACTCCTATAGACATAAAGTAAACTAACTAGAAAAAAGACAAGACACACAACGGCTTAATATCCTGACTTAGTACAGGCGCAAACCTGCTGCGGCGAGGTTAAAACTAGTTTTATTGGGCCCAAACCTTCCCCCTACAGCCAATGTTATCAATCAAAAAACAATCATAATAACAGTAAAATTCAGTTGGCAATTGTGAAAAATTATACTGAATTATAAAGAACTAAATATACGGACATAAACATGAAATCACAAGAGACTACTAGCAGTTAACTGACATGCCTGCTCCAGCATTTATTTTATGATGAAAAACACTGATAATACGAGTTTGACTTAGCGGGCTGATAAAGCTACTTCCGGAATTTATCACATGCCTCGGAAACTTTATCACACGCATCTTCGGGTATTTCCGCAAAAATGAGAAGTAATGCATACGATTATGTTTCTATGCTACAATCTTAAATAGATCTATGTGTGCAGTTATTGTGAATGGCTTAAACATTATTTTAATATGAAATGTAACAACAAATCGCCTTTCTGTGTTTTTATCGGTACTGTCAACTCCATCGAAACTGAAACCAACACCAAGGCAATTGAGCACAAAAATGCTGACTAAGTGAAAATAATCCATTACATTATATCTGCTAATGAATAAATTGCTTTAAGTATATATTTTTATCAAGTTATTTAATATTTAATTTCAATAATACATATTTTGACTTGAAAGTTATCGAATTATCTTTTAAATACATAAGGTGCATAATAAAAGGTAAGTTTTGTTCTAAAATCTAGTGAACCAGGAATTTGGGGATTTGGATGTCATTGATTCAAAATATTAACACCCATTACAATGTTATTTCTGCAATAAAAGCCATATAATGCTACTATATGTATGAACTTCGTTTCAATTAGAGCCCGTTTACACGTGCTAAAATATTAAAGTCAACTGAGGTATAAAATAATACCAATATTGCAGTTAACCTGTGCCGGTCTCAGGATGGTCGTGAAATGTATCTGCCCGAATTTTTTTCTGTAGTTGAAGTATATGATAAAAACATCATTACATTTCATACTTTATCAGCCCTTGGTCATATATCATCCCTCGAGCCTAACGGCTCTCGGGCTGACATAAGGACCTAGGGCTGATAAAGGGCATGATACGAAAATACCATGTAATAATATATGTTTATCACACCCTAGACATTTATCACAACCCTATTCGGAATGTCTCGATAATTTATCCCAATACCAGACATAACATTTTCGAAAACACATCTTTTTTTCTAAATACTGTATAGCTGGTCATTTTGACCGGTATCTTATGAAAGTATATGTTTTCTGATCAAGTATGTTGGAGTATGAGTATTCCTAACAGAGGACCCCGAGGGAACCCCGGGATATAGAAATAGGACCTAGTATCTCCGGCTTGTGACCCCTCCTAAACGGAGGCTGACCCCGAGGGTCCCGGGATATAGAAATAGGACCCATTCCGTGGTTGTGCAGGATTAATATATACACAACCCATCTTTGGGATGGGATGTAAACTCGGGTCCACGTGTTGGAAGAAATGCCATGCTTCCTGCACGTTAAAGAACCCTTGTAGCAAGCTCTTTTTGGGGTGGTCCGTAGGTGATCGGCTACAAGGCTTAATTCCCCGCCCTTGACGATTTCACCCTACTTTTCCAGTGGCAGTCAGAATTTTCCGTCCTATGGCCCTTTCCATACCCAAAGTGATCTTGTTCTCGTCTTGATATAGCTGAAATATTGCTGAGTAGACGTTAAACAATATTCAATCAATCAATCAATGAAATGAGTAAAATCCTGCAATTTTGGTTGGAATCTGATTATTCGGATTTCTTTTGGTTTTATGCATTTTAACATTTTTTGAAATTATGGATTTCTTTTTTTGGGTTCTAGTGCTGCTGATGAGGAATAAATTTCCGAAATGGCCATACAGCTCATTAAAATTATTGCAGCTGGAGTTAACATATGTGTTATGGTCTCATGTTCATTTACTCCATATCCTTTCGTAAAATATTATAATTGTGGATTATCAAACAGGATTAACAAATGAGCTATTTTGGCTCTGTGAACCTCTAAAATCTGTAAAACCAAAATTCTAAGTATCAGGTGCACAACTACGTCAGTTGAACAACATATCCTGCAAGTTTGGTTGGAATCTGACTTACAGTTATGATGGAGTTGTATATTAACAAAACAGTTTTACAAATGAGTTATTTTGACTCCATGAACATCTTAAATCTGTAGGAACCAAAATTCTAAGTATGATGTGCACAACTACACTAGGAGAAAACATATCCTGAACGTTTGGAAGGAATCGGTCAGCAGATCTACGGAAGTTGCGGATTCAAAAATCGACAGAAGACGCAGTGCGACGACGTAAGGCGACGGATAATAATCCCTATGTGTCGACTCTACTCACAGCAGGCGACACAATTAAAAGGGGCCAACAACAAAGTTAAAATAATGAATACCATATGGAATACGGGAATGGGGGTGCAATAAACTATATACACAGTCACTGATAATTTCATCAAATCATATGCACACGTGTTTCTGTAGTAGTAGTACGGAAGTGAAGAGCGTTTTTGGTCCCACATCCAACACATCTTTTCGGGGAATGAGTGCAACATAAGTTTGTCTATGGTAAATTTTCAATGACTTTATTAAAAATTTAGACTAATTTATGTAGTCTTCAAATGAATCGTTCCGACTTTAAAGCGAAGGGTTTTTATTTTCCCCGAGCTTCAATTTGTAATACCATACGATGAAAAGAGCAAAACATGCAAAAATCTGCATTGCGAGGTGCATCAACTCTCGACCTATATTTACTCGGGCTGATCGTCCCACTGGCTGATATTAGGATGTCGGGCTAATTTAGCATGTGATGCGGATTAAGGAAGGCGTTATTCTCTATAAACATATCAGGTGCACAACTACGTCAGTTGAACAACATATCCTGCAAGTTTGGTTGGAATCTGACTTACAGTTATGATGGAGTTGTATATTAACAAAACAGTTTTACAAATGAGTTATTTTGATTCCATGAACATCTTAAATCTGCAGGAACCAAAATTCTAAGTATGATGTGCACAACTACACTAGGAGAAAACATATCCTGAAGGTTTGGAAGGAATCGGTCAGCAGATCTACAGAAGTTGCGGATTCAAAAATCGACAGAAGACGCAGTGCGACGACGTAAGGCGACGGATAATAATCCCTATGTGTCGACTCTACTCACAGCAGGCGACACCATTAAAAGGGGCCAACAACAAAGTTAAAATAATGAATACCATATGGAATACGGGAATGGGGGTGCAATAAACTATATACACAGTCACTGATAATTTCATCAAATCATATGCACACGTGTTTCTGTAGTAGTAGTATGGAAGTGAAGAGCGTTTTTGGTCCCACATCCAACACTTCTTTTCGGGGAATGAGTGCAACATAAGTTTGTCTATGGTAAATTTTCAATGACTTTATTCAAAATTTAGACTAATTTATGTAGTCTTCAAATGAATCGTTCCGACTTTAAAGCGAAGGGTTTTTTATTTTCCCCGAGCTTCAATTTGTAATACCATACGATAAAAAGAGCAAAACATGCAAAAATCTGCATTGCGATGTGCATCAACTCTCGACCTATATTTACTCGGGCTGATCGTCCCACTGGCTGATATTAGGATGTCGGGCTAATATAGCATGTGATGCGGATTAAGGAAGGCGTTATTCTCTATATACATGTCAGTTCAGATATCCATTGTCATTGTTCAAATTTCGACGGCCAATGTTTTAAAAGCCATTCTCTTAACAAAATAGACACTCTAAATCTTCCCATTTTCATATCTGGCATGTATCTCCTTCATACCGTTTATGCGCTTTACCATCCCCCCCTCCTCTCTCTCTTTCTTCTTGGTTTTGTTTTGTTTTGTTTTTGTTTTTTTATTTTATTTTCACTTTTTTACATTCAAACAGCTTATCGGTTTTCTAAATCCGGGATTTTAGAAAGGGGTTGTATCTCCTGAAAATGATATGAAAAACATTTGACTCTATTTTTTAATTACAAATCTACAATTTGTAGAATATGTGTCAAAATTATAAGTATACATACAGTTTTTACATACAGAATTTCTGCAAAAGATTTTTTTCTTTGTTGTTGAAAGGGGGCATACGCCCTCTCCCCTTGACGATTCTATTACATTTTATCCTTCATCCTTAAGCCCTTGTGCAAATACTATCCCAAAAATTAATTCAGTTCTAATTGTACTCGATCCTTCATTCCAAAAATATGGAATCGAATACACCAAGATACATGATCCAATCTTTGCGAAATTACGCAGACCTTTGCGTTATAACGAAAATCCTTGGGTTAACTAAAATAATAAAAATAATGTGGCGCTTATACGCTTCCGTATAATTCTTTGATCTATCTGAGTTTAATTAAATGCTTCAGTGGTTTAGATTTGAGGGAATTCGTATGACTCAAACATTTGCATATTATGCATTTTAAGAAATTTGCTATACAAATAATCATTTTCCGGGAATTCTGATTGAAAAAATACATTAAAAAAATCATACAATTTATGGATCTCGCTGAAAGCCCATCGGCTACCAGTGAGGTAGCCATGAAAGGAGCTTTTCAGGGCCTTTTATTGTCGAATGCTGTTAAAATCTTTTTTTTTCATTTTGCTATATTTCAAATGCATTAAGAAAGATTTACAGGACTACCAGCGTTGATCAATGTCCTACGAAAGGCCATTCCACCACAGTTGCACAGATTTCTCGGCCGATATCTCATTTTAGTGCAAACATACAGATATATGTACACCCATGGTCGGCCACTTTCCCTCTCCTCGGTCAGTATTACCGTGTTTAAGATTACATAGTTATTCCTCCACTCGGTGGGCCTTCTACAAAAAGGGTTCCAGGCTACTTTTTGCATTTTTGTCAATTTTGCCTACAATCTGCACGAAATTCAAAGATTTTTACAGAAAAGGGGGGTTTCCAACAACCCCACTCTGGTTCCTGACAATGCCTTCAAATAAAAATTATTTTGTTTTATATGTACTATGTTTTCTTTTTCTCTGTACAAGTGTATATGCACTGTCTTTATATGAGAAATAAAGCTATCTATAAAATTCCTACACTGTCAAAGAATCTTCATTTTTTCCGAGATTTCATTCTGTTTATTAAAAAATCTCGGAATGGCTTCGTTTACATCCAGGTAATGGTGAAGTTCCGCTTCCAGCCAACCCATAGATTACTTAACGTGCAGAGCAATATTTGATACACGAATTACACAATATGAGATACTTTATACCCGGGACTTTATACTATCTTAGTGCGTCTTCTGTTGATAAATATGTCACAACCAATAAAAATTGGCGTTACATCGCAGAGCTTCCCACAATCGTTTGCTTCAATGAATACAGAAAAGATTTAACGAATATAAAATCTTACATATTAATAAAAAAAATCTTGCATTATAATAAAAAATTGCATAATAATAAAAAAAAATGTTGCATTATGATAAGAAAATCTTGCATTAAAATAAAACAATGTTACATTTCAATAAAAAAATTCTTGCATTGAAATAAAAAAAAATCTTGCATTTAAATACAAAAATTTTGTTTTTAAATAATAAAAAATCTTGCGTTTAAAGTAAAAAAAATGCATTTAAATGAAAAATGTTGCATATTAATAAAAAATTTTGCATTTTAATTAAAAAATCTTAATATTAATAAAAAAAAATGAATTTAAATGAAAAAGTAATGAATTTTGCAACACATTACTTGCCAGAATGGTTATTATCTCACAATTTGTCATGTGGTAACCCTCGACCATGTATTCTTTTACATTTACTTCTTATCCTTTTATTGTTTATTGGGTATAATTAGTGCATATTTTTTCTCATTGTTTGATATAAGGTCTGTAAGTCTCGTCATGTGACACCGTGATTTCACGATAAAATTCTAAATTGAAAACGTTTCCCGCCAAAATATGACGTTCACATTTTTGTTTGAAACGTCATGCGTGTTTGTCAAAAATGTAACTTCCGGGTACGATATATGAACTCGGAATGTTCAAAATTGAACGAGACTTTCAGACCGTATAGGAAAACATAAAACGATCAGTTATGCAACTAACGGCAATGATGCACCAGCGTTGCGTTCTTTGCTTCTCTGTGTAATTGTTTTCTTAAACTATATTGATAACAATTTCTTATAAATCCAGTTTTGTCGTCTTTATATACAATGTTGTAAAACGTGTGGGGCTCTTGCTACAATTCTTTTGGTTTCTCAATGTTCTATAATTTGTTCATCATTATTTGTAGTATATGATGATCATCATTCCCACACGCTCCAGGAAGCATAAATTGTAAAATATTTGTTCAGTTGCAACATTTTCAAATGTTTTGATTTGATCTGCACTGAAGAGACATAAGTTGTCGAAATGCGCATATGCAGAAAATAAATTCACAATTTCACAGTACCCGAGGGCGTCAATCGTAGATTAGACGCGTATCCGAGCCTGTCAACGGCTATTTTGACTGTCAAATCAAGATTGACTCCCCCGGGTATTCAAATAATGTACTGTTATTGCGATTCTAATGCAATTTATCAATTTCATATTCTATTTTTGACTTGTTTATTTTCAAGCAATGACATCAATAGAAATTTCCACAACAAAAAAAAAAGACAACTGAAGGAGGGATACAACGATATGTAACATTATAAAAAACAAAACAAGACAGTCTGGTGATTCATCCCTCGTTCTTTTACAATCATTTCTATAATATAACATTGGCTAATATGTTACTGTTTAACCACAAAGACCAACGGTTAAACATGCACTGCTTACTTATACAACACACATCAGCGTGAAGAAAATATTTTCACACGTTAGCGCTATGCATTATTGTGTGAAAGGCCCGTACTGATTGTACATATAGCTAGACTATGAAAAGAATGGTAATAAAACAATGCTAGTAGTGAGAATTTTTTTGTGCTGTCCCGGCGTCATAAGTCCGACCTCCATGTTGTTTTTTGAGAAGAAAGAGAGATAAGTAATAAAAAAAAACACTGAAATACCTTGTCTTACCCAAATAACAAATAAATTACAAAAAAGAAAGATAACCCAAATATGGCTGAGATAATTATGTCAGTAGCATTTTGTATTTGTTTATAGATTTATCATCTTAAATCTAACAAATTTAGTAAATAAAGGTAGAATATAAACAAGTAAAGTGTTTTGTGATTCTTTGTTGAAGAAAACACTTCAAATTCAATTATTCATTCCATTATAAGATTATATGCTACCTTATGAAGATAAGACAAAAGTTAAGTTTGAGTCAAAAGTTGGCCTGCTAGAAAAGTTTGAAAAAGTCATTTAAATTGATAATAAATAATTGAGAGATACATTTTTTCAGGAATCTAGTAACTTTTCAAGGCATAGCTCTTTAATTTATAATACAAACGGTCCAATTTTGCCAGTTTTTTCAGTAACTTAAACAGTTATTTCTATATTTATTATTACAGGCTATTGCCAGGGTGTGCTATTGCCATCACTTGGCGACCGTCGTTAGCTCACTTTCAAAAATCTTCTCTGAAACCACTGGGTCAAATAGGACCAAACTTCAACTGACTCATAGGGTATCTAGGTTCAATTTTTTTATTTTCTATGTCTTATTTCAAACAACATGGCTGCTGTTCTAAAAATAGAAGATATGGGGCAAATTACAGTTTTTAGCAAAAAACTCAAAAACCGTTACAGATATCAAAAATCTGACACGTAGTAAAAAATGACCAGCATGACAAGATCTACCCATGCTGTTATTTTGAAAAAAATTTGATGACCCATCTAAGAGTTATTGCTCTTTTTCCGTAAATTTTTAAAAATTTTCATGTTTATTTTTTTTATTAAAAAAACTATAACAGGTAGAGGTTAAATTTAAATTGCAAAAATGTTCATCATGCTAAGATCTANGATAATTATGTCAGTAGCATTTTGTATTTGTTTATAGATTTATCATCTTAAATCTAACAAATTTAGTAAATAAAGGTAGAATATAAACAAGTAAAGTGTTTTGTGATTCTTTGTTGAAGAAAACAATTTAAAGGGCACTTACACCAAAAACACTTCAAATTCAATTATTCATTCCATTATAAGATTATATGCTACCTTATGAAGATAAAAAAAAGTTCAGTTTGAGTCAAAAGTTGGCCTGCTAGAAAAATTTTGAAAAAGTCATTTAAATTGATAATACATAATTGAGAGATACATTTCTTCAGGAATCTAGTAACTTTTCAAGGCATAGCTCTTTAATTTATAATACAAACGGTCCAATTTTGCCAGTTTTTTCAGTAACTTAAAGAATTATTTCTATATTTATTATTACTGGCTATGCCAGGGTGTGCTATTGCCATCACTTGGCGACCGTCGTTAGCTCACTTTCAAAAATCTTCTCTGAAACCATTGGGTCAAATAGGACCAAACTTCAACTGACTCATAGGGTATCTAGGTTCAAATTTTTTATTTTCTATGTCTTAGGTCAAACAACATGGCTGCTGTTACTAAAAATAGAACATATGGGGCAAATTACAGCTTTTGCCAAAAAAAAAAAACTCAAAAACCGTTACAGATATCAAAAATCTGACACTTAGTAAAAAATGACCAGCATGACAAGATCTACCCATGCTGTTATTTTGAAAAAAAATCTGATGACCCACCTAAGAGTTATTGCTCTTTTTCCGTAAATTTTTAAAAATTTTCATGTTTATTTTTTTTATTAAAAAAACTATAACAGGTAGAGGTTAAATTTAAATTGCAAAAATGTTCATCATGCTAAGATCTACCAACATGGAAATTTTGAAGAAAATCCAAGTACCTTTATATGAGTTATCGCCCTTTATTGGTCAAATTTTTCGTGATTTTATACTTTTTGTCCTATATTTCAGAAACGCTGTGAGATAGAGGTCAAGTTTGAATTGCAAAAATGTTCAGCATGTCAGGGACTACATTTTAGTGAACAGAGTCAAGTTTTCCGACCTCTTCCAAAGTGGCCGCCAGCGGGGAACTTGGTTTACTATTTGACCTAAAGGGAAAATTCATACAAAAACTTTTTCTTGAGAACCCCCAAATAGATTTGAACCAAACTTTACATGAATGATGCTTATGAGTTGCTGACCAAGTGTTATTACTTTGGTGCCGATCCGTCATCCAGCATGGCCGCCAGCAGGGAACTAATTTTTAACATTGGACCCAATGGGAAAATGCATGAAAAGAACTTCTTTTGAGAACCACTGAATTGCTTTTAACCATACTTAGCATTGATAATACTTATTAGGTGCTGACTAAGTATTTTTACTTTGGTGCAGATCCGTCGTCTTACAAGACCGACAGCAGTTGACCCTATGGGAAATGCGCACAAAGATCTTCTAGAGAACTGCTGATTGGATTTAAATCAAATATGGCATGAATGATGCCTGTCAGGTGCTGACCAAGTGTCACCAGCTGTGAACTTAATTTAACACAAGATCTTCTTCTAGAGAACCTCTGAATAGATTTAAACCAAACTTTGCATATATGATGCTTATGAGAAGCTGTCCAAGTGTTGTTACATCGGTGCTGATCCATCATCCAGTATAGCCGCAAGCGATGAATTGGACCCTAAGGGGAAATACATACAACTAAATAATAGAAAACCACTGAATGGATTCAATTTAAACGTTGCATAATTGAAGCTTGTGAGATTTTGACCAAGTTTTTACTTTGGTGCTGATCCGTCTTCCGACATGTCCACCAGTAGCAAAACTTAGTTTAACATTGGCCCCAATGGGAAATGCATAAAAATATTTTCTCCTGAACAATTTCAGTAGAATTTTGATAGATCCTCTTCAGTTTTATGTTAAATAGCTGCCAGCAGGGAAAGTAGATTAACATAAACCATTTAATTTCGGAAACTGCTTTCAAAAATCTTCTCTGAAACTGCTTGAACAATTTTGATTAAATTTTATAAAAAGTTTCTGATTTTTATGTACATACACCACCAAAGATAGACCATCTATAGGGAATCATAGTGCTGCATAGGACCCAGGTGAGCGATACAGGCTCTTGAGAGCCTCTTGTTTTTTTTTAAATCTAATCCGGTCATATTTGCTTTATTATCAATAGCAGCAGTCGGACAATCAAATTCTTGCCTTCATAACTGACCGTTCAAATTTACGCTGACATGACTTATAACCTCAATTAGAATAGTAAAAACAGCATTTATATTTCAGATTTTTTAAAAACGTCATTAGAATACCGAAGCAAACATAAATCAAGCTGTCGCCAAAAGTGCATCCTTTTGTTTAGGCACATTAACGTTTTTATTGCTAGAGTTCTACAGGGTTCACAAAGACCCCTTCTTTATTGTCTAAAGAGAGCAGTCACTGGGACTCCTATAGATGGCTAAATGTCCTGCTCCTACCCATTTCTCCCCTTTTCCAGTGGCAATCGAAATTCGTTGTCCCTTCCACCTTAATTTTGTTTCTTTCTTCACTTACTTATATTTTTTTGAATTGATTAACTTGTTTTCGTCCTAATATAGCTGAAATTTTGCTCACTGGACGTTAAACTGTAATTAATGAATCAATCAATTGATTAAGCTACGACATGACTCTGCCAAAATCCATACTGTAACGAAAACCTGGTTCAATGTGGATAAAGAAGTCTTTATGTTACTAGAAACAGGATCCGTAACCATGAATAAAGTGATTTAACAAAATAATCTTTCTTTACTATACTCTTCAATTACAATATACATGTGTACTGCAATTTATAATTTGTAGTATTTGTTTATCTAATCGTGGTAAACAGTATCCATTTTACCAGTTTAACCATTTGTTACCTACTAGAGTAATGCTTAATTACCAATCTTTACTTAATTTGTTACCTACTAGAGTAATGCTTAATTACCAACCTTTACTTAATTTNTTACCTACTAGGAAGATGCTTATTTCGCTGAACTTGATTACTCTTTTATTTAGGGGCCAACTCCGACCTACCGTTGGATGTGTGGTTTCCTCACCGTTCATTGAAGATCTTATGGTGGCTTTGAGTTGTTATTGCTCCCCTTAGGGTCGTTGTCTCTTTGACACATTCCCCGTTTCCCTTCTTTTTCTTATCTTAATTACCAACCTTTACTTAATTTTATGGTTAAATATTTTACCTCTTATAACAAAATTTTATGGTTTAGTACCAAACTTAGGTTTATTTGACAACCATTTTCAATTATGGCATACTCATGGTTTTAACCATCAAGATGTTTGAATGGCTATTCTGCAAGATTACAGACCACAGAATAAAAGAGAATATAAGTGGAGAGATTAATTTATACAATGCACTATTTTTGGTTAATCACTTTCACTGGAGTGTGATTTCATAACTAAATGCACACAATGGTGTGCTGTTTCAGGACATAATTATACATGTACACAATAAGAGAAAATGACAATTATATAATTTTTGTTCTTGACAATACTTTTATTCCCCAATTGTGTGGTACGCTAGAAATGTATAATGCTTTATTAGGGACTTCCTTTAAAGGAAGCATGCACTCGTCGATAGTTAAGTATATCTTTGGTATATATTCAGTACCAAACTCGCACGCACTTCAGGATGTTCAATTTTTATTTGGGGCATACTGCGGTTCAGCAGGTTTTTGTTCTGTCATGTTATCTGAACAGTGTCAGTATCTCCGATTTTGTGTGTTCTTTTCTATTGTTAGAGTTGAAGAGAAATTTGGGGCACATATAACATACTAGTATAAGCTTGCTCTACGTTTTCTGTCAATACTTTTTTGATACATTAGGCCTAGAAATGCTCTCATGAAGAATAGGGCGATGCCATTTCAATTTGTTTTCACTAGGGCTTCAGTGAATATAAATAGTAGCAAATTTATCGGTTTAATCTATGATTCTTCAAGAAAATTCTCAGTGAAAACAGTTTCAGAAATAAATAGGTTGTTTATCTACCTCTAAACCGAGGACTGGTACCGCATGTCCTCTTGATTTACACATATGGGGAAGGCCATGCTCAAATAATAAAACCTGGATGCCATTCATCACATTTAAAATGTAATTAAATGGCTACATTTAGTATGTTTAATAAAATATTACCAGGACTTATTTCTTTTGGGTCAGTTTGTAAAAAGTAAGCTACGTCCTATTTCTTTGCCCCGGTAATATCTTCAGTGACGTATTATCTATGGCACACGATAGCAACAGTAATGCGGTGAACCTAGTATTTCGAAAAAAAAACGCTAGGTTTTCGTGCAAAATACCAGGTATACTGCACAGAAACAAGGGTTTCCGAACAGTATGCGTATTATTTCGTGGGAAACCTTGAATTTCCAACGAAACTACAGTTTCCGATTGAAACTGAGCGTAAACTAGGGTTTACGTTCGAAAACCGTAGTTTCCTGTCGGTACGGAAAATTCGATTTTAACCGAAAACTCTATTCATAGTTTTAGCCAATGAAAAACGAGAAACGGAAAACGGTATTTAATATTTACGTTCATCCAACCGGTATTCAGAGTTTAATTTAGCCAATAAAAATCGTTTATTCTGTTTATCGCTTTTACTTCTCTTTTCCCCGTTTTTAATTCAACTTTCGTTATTTCCATTTATTATTTGTTTTTTGATATTATAAGTTGAAAATCAAATATAGTTGTGCTTGTTACACTTTTAGGTGCATGGGAGGATTCGATCTTAACTGTCTAGGTTGTGAATATCGCAAAATTATCGATGCGTTGGATTTCACTTGTAACAAAATCTGCTAAACATGCAGTATGGCAAGATACACTTAGTGGAAAAAATCTTGTGTCTTGGGTTTAAATTGCTGAGTTAAACCCAACGTTCTCGAAATTTAAGCGTTTATCCAAACTTATTACGGCGAATTATAAAATTTTAATTTACTTAGGACGACTTGTAAGCCTAGCATTTCAATGGAAAGGTTTGTCATAGCTATAAATTATTTTTCAACTTACCACAAGCACTTAAAAAATGGATGCTCCAGAAGCTCCAAGAAATAATTTTTGCTAAATTCCCTGGTCGCTTCATTCTCCTTTGCACCCGTCTTGATGTCGATTCATTACAACACAAAAATTATGTCTCAAAAAGGAAATAACTCAAATAATTCATTTATTATTTATTTAGTCTAATAACTTAGATGTCGCATTTCAAAACTTCCAGGAAATACAAGAGATTTTAATCGATATATACATATTAAACTAAATTTTGATTGATCATACTTCCATTTTTTTAGAAACAATAAAGGTAATTACATATCTATTATAGCTGTCCATTACGGATAGAATTTTTCTAATCTTTTTGTATTGTATACAATGTTGATCAAACGTTGCAAAGTAAATATGAATTTGAGTTTGTTGATTTGACAGAAAATTATATATTAAAGCTAGCCTACTTAATTACTTCAACAGTCTTTTACTCGGGTGACGCTGACTAGTTTCTGTTTATGTCGGAAAAAAGTGTCGAATTGTTAGCTCACCTGACCATAAGGGTCAGATGGGCTGTGAGCTATTGCCACCACTTTGCGTCCGTCGTCCGTCCGTTAAACTTTCACATTTTCATCAAACTCCTCTGCTACCACTGAAGCAAATTTAACCAAACTTTATAGGAAAGATGTATGGAAGGTCCTTTACAAAATACAGAAACACCCAAGTTACATCATAAACAGAAAATTCAGTTATGCTGTACACGTGTTTCAAGGAGTAACCTCTCATCAGAAGCATTAAAATCAAATACTAGTATATGGAAAGCCATAATCCAAAAATAGTCAAAAAGAAGTTTTCATTACCAAAACTATCGAAATAGGAAGCCAAATCCAGTACTGAGGACATCCACCGAGTGCCATACAAGGAATGAAGCCGTAGTATTTTCAAGGGGTTAGAATTTTGATGAAAAATAAATTTCTTTAAATCGCTAGGTAAATTTTCATGTCAGATATGGTCATCTTCAATTGTTTTAACAGTATCATGAGACAATATTATTCTGAGCAAATAAAATATTCAAACATTTCTTGTATTTATTTGAATCCATGGCCGTGAAATACGAAAGAAAATGAAGACACGTAAAATCAAGAGATTTGGTATAAATGACAAAACAGAACATCAAAGACACGAGACATCAATAGACTACAAGAAAGTACATACATTACATTCCAAACAAAACTACCCAATGCATGAACTTCTATTAAATTGTCTGCAAGTAGGTTCCCCGGAATAGTATATAAAGCTTAAAATGTATCTTCATATATTTGACACCAAAGTCGTGGCAACAGCCATAGACTATTATATGGCACGAAAATTACAAAATCATAATATGTTTTTGACTTTACCCTGAATAAATATTAGTATTGGAAGTTCAATTGCCAATTATATCTATCTGTAAAGACTTCAAATGTATCCATAAGAGATTTTTTATCGTTGCCCACAATACCTAGTGCTGCTGAGGAATTCCGGTTCAAGGTTGTTGTTCTTTCACTGTCAAATTTTTTTTGGAAAATTACAACATCAAAACAATTTGGAAAAAGAAGAAATGGTATGGAGACTTTTGTTGCATTACGGGGCGTCCAAATCAACAGAGAAAAGATAAGCCATTGAAAGAAACTCGGTCGTACTTAAAACTTCCGAAGGACTCTAAAAGAATCATCTATGGAAAAAAAATTACCATAGCAGACAAATTGGGGCCGAGAAAGTAAGCCCGACTACAATACAATACAATACAATAGTTTTATTAATCCAATCATGGGTCATCTCTGACATATATTCACAATAA
>MJUU01071105.1:47278-86273 GCA_002080025.1 Modiolus philippinarum
AAAAAAAAAAAAAAAAAAAAAAAAAAAAAAAAAACAATCAATGAAATTGAACATTACAGAGTAAATCATTTACAAAATCATGAAGATATACTGGAATTATTTACAGAAGCAAAGCTAGATCGTAACTTAAAACATTGGTATACATATGTGGAAAATATACTGATTACCTATGGATCTTCATTGCTCATCAACCATTCAAGTTTATTATGATTTGACATATTTTCATAATTTTTATTATAGGTATTTAAATTAGTTTCAAAATATTTACGTTGAATATCATATTTTGAACAGTGAAACAGAACATGTAACTCATCTTCTACATTTCCAGATGTACAAATCTTACATTTTCGATCTTTTAATTCAGCTTGTTTGTATCTACCAGTTTCAATTTCTAAATTATGGGCACTAATTCTAAAAGCTGTAAAACATTTTCTTACATCAAAATTATCAATAACCGAAAAATATGATTCTCTCCCAAAACAATTTTTTAATTTACCTGTCTGATCTTTGAGTTTATGGTCTTCCAAACGTTTAGATTTTATCTGCACTGAAGAGACATAAGAAGTCGAAATGCGCATATGCAGAAAATAAATTTACAGTAAGTTCGGTATTTAAATTACTGTGATATTTCTCAATAAGTTTCTTTTTCAACTTATTTTTATTTATAAAATCATTGTTTAATGAAGTTATGTCAGTTATGTTTAAAGTATTCAAAAGAAGATCTACGCTAGATTTCCATGAATTGCTTGAATGCTGAATTTCTTGGTTAGCAGAATACAACAACTGATCTGGTTTTGTAGACTGAAGTCTTTGGTAATATTTCAAAATATTCACAGCTATATCAAGTTGTATGGGATACCTCCCTACTTCACTCATAATTGCAATGTTGGAGGCTTTTTTATGAACACCAGTTATATATTTCAAAAATTTTATTTGTAATTTATCGCAATATAAATCACCGACAATGACATTCAAATTACAGTTATATTTTCCTGAGTTCTTAATTGTTCCCCAAACTTCACTTCCATATAAAAGAATCGGCTTGATAGTTGAATCAAATAAATGTAAAAGCGTATTTACACCAGGTCTAAAATTTCCAAACGTTTTAATCAATTTAAAATAGGCCTTCAGAGCACGCTTATATAAATCACTCTGACAATTTGAAAAAGATCCACATGATGAAAATACTATACCGAGGTATTCATAAGATGATACATGTTGAATTCTTGCAGTTCTGTAATAAAATGGATACTCTACATTTCTACGACTTTTTGAAAAGACTATAACTTTTGTCTTATGTACATTTACAACCAAGCCATTTTTTTCACAATAGACTGATACCTTATTAGACTATGCTCTGCTCATTTGAGAAAGTTAACCAATTGGTTTGTTTTGTCAGTTTGTTCATTATGATATAATAATTCTGTATCAGTTGTTGACTAAACTCATTTTATTTGTCGAGGTTGTTAGAATTTACAAATTGTCTAAAAAGTAATACTACCATTTTTCCTGGATTGGCGTATTTTAGTTTTGAGCTTTAGATTTCATATTCAGTTTAAACAGGTCGAGAAAATCAAGGAAAAGAAACGAGAGGCTTAGAGACTGAGCCTGTATCTCTCACCTGACAAAATGCTTCTATGCCATGACCAAAAATAATGTTTTTACCAATGGAGTCTAATATTTAGCTATGTTCTACATTAGCATCCGTGTTTTTTGTCTGATCCTTTTGAAATAAGTAATCTTTGCAAAGGACCTTCTATACATCATTCCAAAACAGTTTAGATAAATTTGCTCGAATAGTTTCAGAGAAGATGATGAAGGGGATGATTTTCTCATATGCTCCAATGTTAAACTATGTTCCGCGTTGGCGGCCATGTTTTTTTATCGTATCAGAACAAAATGAGCAATTTTTGTTAAAGACCTTAAGTACATCATTCCTGTAAAGTTTGGCTGAATTTGCTCCAGCGGTTTCAGAGGAGAAGATGAAAATGTGATTTTTCCCACAGGGTCAAATGTTAAAAATGAGTTCCACGCTGGCAGCCATATTTTTTGTCGGATTGAAATAAAATGACCATTCTTTGTTAAGGACCTTTAGTACATCATTCCTGTAAAGTTAGGTTTCATTTGCTTCAGTGATTCCAGCGGAGAAGATGAAAATGTGATTTTACCCATAGGGTCCAATGTTAAACCTAAGTTCCGCGCTGGCGGCCATGTTTTTTTATTAGATCGGTATGAAATGAGCAATCTTTGTTTAGGACCTTTAGTACATCATTCCCGTTAAGTTAGGTTGAATTTTCTTTGGTAGTTTCAGAGGAGAAGATGAAAATGTGAAATGTTAACGGACGGACGACGGACACCAAGTGATTGCAATAGCTCACACTGACCCAAAGGGGTCAGGTGAGCTAAAATAGATCAAATATAAATTTTAAAGAGCATTTTGGTATCACACTACACTACACTGTTTTACAGGATGTTGTTATTTGTTGATTGAAAATTAAACTCCCTTAAAAAAATTATGATTTTTATGTTAATTCTTCAACCATGATAGCCATCACCAGAGCACTGAATTGATCGAGAGCATATTTAAACCTCATAAAAATACACAAGACAAATTGACACAATGCTTGGTAGCAATTAACATAAAGTGGTCCCTTTAAAAATGATCATGTTTACAAAAGTGGCGGCCAGTGTGCAGCACAGCTTAAAAAAGACTATATGATTAACTTAAATTGTCTGACTTAGTTATGAGAGGTTACTCCTTGAAACACGTGTGCAGCATAACGAAATTTACTGTGTATTATGCAACTTCGGCATGTTAGTATTTATTGATTCATGCCACTACTTTTGGATTATGGCTTTCCATATTATTTGATTTTAATGCTGCTGATAAGAGGTTACTCCGTGATACATGTGTACAGCATAACTAAATTTACTGTTTTTTTTATGCAATTGATTTTTTTTTTTAATTCAAAATCTCTTGTTTGATACCTGCTCAATAGTCATATTGAGTAGGGAAAAATAAACATCATCTTAATAAACAGCTGCGCAAAGGTCCATCCCCACTTTAAAGCAAGCTTATTAAATGATTCTTGACATACGGACGGACGGACACCGGTATACCATAATACTTCCGGTCAAGGACGGGCGTATAAAAAGTTATAGAACATTTTTGACTCATTATGATGTATACGAAATTTAGACCACTTACCAATGCTATCATTTATATCCATGGTTTCATCTTTTTTTTCTTCTAATTGCGTATTATCAAGCAGTTCAGACAGGTTGACAATTATCTCTTCATCATCTTATTGTGCCTTCAATTGTTTTGTTTGAATTTCTCTAAAAATATCTTATTCAAAGAACCACCTTTTTGCAGTTGGAAGCATTGAATCATGCAATTTATTTCGTCAAATATATCGATTTTATCTTTGTCCACATGGCATAAAGCGATCTCCATGCAACACCCGATGGCGTCTGTGTATGTAATTTTTATGAGAGCCATACGATTTCAAAATCTACATCAGTTTGCTCTAAGTAGGTATTTCTTTTGTGAGTGATTTCTGTTATTTGATCTAAATCGCTTACACTTGTTTGAGCATTTAATTCCAATTAATGTTCATTCATGACAATTACAGTGTACAATAGCCTTATATAAAGGTATTTGTGGTGCACTAACAGACCAGGTCTTGTTTTACTGACATTGTAATTTGCTCTTAGCATTTTTTCCAAGACATTGAATAGTAGTTCATTCATCCCCATTTTACTGCAGCAACATTGGCTAAATCCTTTCTTTCATTCATCAGGATACTTTATTAATTAGTTTGTTACTTTTATAAATTTGCCACAATACTGGCTGTAACAACACCTGCTCTCTGTCTAAACCATTCCCAATTTTCAGGATACCTTAATGTTATTTTAGAACTGGTTTGTCTGTCTTGATGTAGAATATGGAATGTCTATGTTTTACAATGAAATTCGGATTTTCCAGTGATATATGGGATAGGACTTTATTAGTTAAATCTGGTACATTAAAGACACTAGGCTGGCTCTGTATGTACTTCTTCGTTAAAGCCAATATCTGTATGAAAATAAGAGCATGTAACATTTTGGGGCCTAGATCACTGGTAATTTATTTGGTCTGAATTTATCAAGGTCAGCTATATTTACTACTGATGGCACACACTATTAGTTAACATTTCTGATATCAAAGGGAAGTATTAACGTTTTTTGGTATTGCTGATTATTTGTTAGTTGAGCGATTTGTTGTGCGCAATCCTTATTCGTTGGCCTCAGTTAGATATCAAAGGGAAGTATTAACGTTTTTTGGTATTGCTGATTCTTTGTTAGTTGAGCGATTTGTTTTGCGCAATCCTTATTCGTTGGCCTCAGTTTGTCCTTCGTTTGAATTTTTCTTTCTTTTACCTTCTTTGGTTCTACTGCAGCTCCCTTATATGAAACCGTGGCAAAGTTGTTACAAAAGCCTCGTTAACCTTTATTTCTTCTGCCTTTTTAGCTCCCACTGCATCTCCTGGATATGAAACAATAGCAAAATTGTTAAAAAAGACTTTTTAGCTTTTTGTATTTGTACTGAATGTTACAATTATAGGGTTCGCATCATAATTGAAAGCTTGTGCATACAGGTTACTGTCGTTATTCCATAATAAAATAACTATAAACTAAATTGATATAACTTTAACTCTTTACAATTCTGTAATCTTATCCACAATCTTCCATTCATATATGTTTTTGCTTCCAATTTTGCCATTTGTTGGCATTTGGCCAATACAAAAATGCCTAAAAAGAGACAAATTATCCATTGAAACTTTCATATAAATAACAAAATACCGACGTACTGTTATTGAGTTCCTGCAGATTACCATTTCAACGATGTATTTCACTTCAGTATGGTTCAAATCAAAACGTTTTGAAGGCCATAAACCTAAATATGTGTGAAAGCTGGAAGAAGGACGCCATAAAACAGAATATGTGTGAAAGCTGAAAGAGGGAGACCATAAAACAGAATATGTGTGAAAGCTGAAAGAGGGAGGCCATTAAACAGAAATGTGTGAAAGCTGAAAGATAACAAATAACCGATATGATATTAATGGAAAGTCAAAATCAGGATAGACAGACCTATGCAAGAGGGAGGTATAATTTACTGTAAACGTGAAAACTTTCGCTATCTTCGCAATAAAGTAAAATCCGCGAAAACTATCCCCTCGCAAAATGTTTGTCCAACAAAAAGGCGAAAAAACAACCCGCGCAATTTTCTGTGTTTACAGTACTTATTTTTAGATACATAATCGGGTTTCATGTAAGCAGCGGAGTACTACGGAGCTGGCGAATTCCCTCTTGAGGTAACAGCAAGCAGCTGAGGCAGCACCTCAGTGGTAATAAATTACAAGTTTTTTTAAAAATGAAATTAGAATAAATTGAGTAAAAAATACATCTTTTGTATGTTGTTTCTGTATAACTTTGTTAATTTTATCCAGCAGTTTCCGAGGATATGATCAAAATATGTTCTTCCCATTGGCTACTACCATACTAGTGGTATGTTTGCTGATGAATCTGAACGGAGTAAGCAATCTTTGTAAAGTCCCCAAAATTTAATTGCTGGTAAATGTAGTGCAATTTGTTTAGTTTCAGAAGGATGATAAAAGTATTTCGTAGGGTCCAATATGTTATTTTGTCGATATTGGCGGAAGGGTTTGTCCGCGATTTTGAGCATGAAAGAAATAAGCTTTTTTAAAGACGACAGACGATGTACTTTCTCTTTATAATCCTAAATTTAAAGAGCATTTACATCAGATCTATTCCAATGAGCTTGGAATTACAGAAACACCTACTTCAGCTTTGTACCTAGATCTTTTATTGTATATTGACGAAGATGGACGTTTGAAATCTTAGTTATATGACAAGCGTGATGATTTTAATTTCCCAATTGTGAACTTTCCCTGTCTTAGAAGCAATATACCTACCTCTCCAGCCTATGGACTGTACATTTTACAGTTGATTCGCTACTGTCGAGCATGTATATTGTAGCTTGTACAAGGATTTTTTTAACAGAGCAAAAACAATGTCACCAAAGCTGCTTAGTCAGGGGTTTATTCAACCTATGTTAATTTCATCCCTCAAAAAATTCTATGGCCGTCACCATAACATCATTGAAAGATATGACGTGTCAGTATCCCAAATGAAAGTGGACATCTTCAGCTAGATTCACGTCTTCCTACCGATTATGACATTTTCCTGGATTGACTCATTCACAGTGTGACGGGTGCTGTGAACAGAGCAGGACATGCTTACCCTTCCTTAGTACCTGATGTCACTCTCAGTTTCACTGGAGTTCACACTGTGAGTGACTTTGTTTTGAATGTTGTGATTTCTATTTCTGTGCTTTGTATCTGTCTAATGTCATTGTTTTCTGTGTCTAATATCATTATTTTCGGTGTTCTCGTTTTGGTCTTTGGACTTCGATTTTGGTAAATTTCACTCCTTTGTTCCTTCGGTATTCTACTGCCGTTGTTTTAAAGAATCTTATATTCATCATTCCGTTCATGTATGGTTCAAATTGTTTCAGCTCTTTCAAATGAGATAATCAAAATATAATTTTGAGGCCATGTTTATGTTTGATCAAGACAAAATGAGCGAATTGACATAACCGATTAAAAACTTTTAAACGTTTGGCTACTCGAAATATGCTCCAGATGGCAGCCTTTTCTTTTATCTGATCGAAAGGAACAAAGTATATTTTTCCTGCAGCCACCACTCAATTCTTAAAGGCGAATAGAGCTAGGTTTACATTCTTTCAACACGTGCTTTAGTCCTGGTTAAGGTCTTTCAATGGAGACGTTCTTGCAAGCCAATTATCGAATTTATCTGCTTTGGTAAAAAGTTTACTAATAAATACTAGAACAATTATACATGGGTATATATTTTAAATTTTCCTTACTTATGTCTTGGGTTTACTACTCTATGAAAGATGCATTTTTTTTTATTTCAGACCCATTAGATATGTCAGTTGTTTTTTTTTATATGAGAACGCCTCTGCATTTTTCATAGGTTTAACATGAGCAATGTTTATCTCATAATAAATGTGACAAAATAACACCAACTGATTAAAATTTTGTCAGAATGCTCTAAAAAGATATAAAATGACACGAAGGAAAACAAGGTGGGGGGGTTACCGGGTAAAAACATGAAATCAATGAAACCTGAGAAGTCTGAAAATCTGAAGGAAATACATGAACATGACCAGCGAACATCTTGAGTCTGATATATCTCTGTTAACAACGTTATACGTAAATAATGTCATAAAATTTCTTTAGAACCATGTACGAAAAGATTATACAGGAGGGAGTTATAAATTATGCATCATTTTAAGTAGGTCAAATATTCCAACTTATTGGGTTACTTAAATTCAAAAATAAAATACAAGAAAGATTTTTTTGCAATCACCACTACATTTTCACTTAAAGGACCTAATTTGTCATCTAACTAGAAATGCGAAATTAATGTTGAAAGTATGAAAGGATTCAATATATCTTTCTCTGTGTGTAATTAAATACATTTTTCATTAAGACAGAGACTCACCTTCAATAGACACGTTCCATTATATAATCACCAAAGATTGATTGTATTTATCTGTTGATTATATCTATTTTAGGGAATTTTATACTAAGTAACATTAACCGCATTTTTAAAGAATTTAACAACGTTTAACTATGAAAACGAAATGAGTATCATTTATTAGAATCTAAGAGAACAATTACAAGCGGCAAAGTAATGTTAAATCCAATAATAGAACAGAACCACGGCAGACAAACTGCAGGGAGATACATCATGATAAATGCAGCATAAAAATTACTTCTGCAAAAAGCTTTACCACCCTTATCCATTTTTTCCAGTTTCCTGTTGAAATAAAAACTCTGCCCGGTACCTTGGATCGAAGCTATTCAAATACAGAGCGGATTTGTCGCGTCAAATTATTAATAATATTTCTTTCTGCAATTTCACCAGAAAGAGTTATGTGACGTCTCTATTTATCAGCTGAAATTATTTTTATGTCGAAGTTTCAAATAAACCCATACTTTGTATCTATGCAAAATTTGGGCAAAACAATGTAAAAATTTACGAAAAGCTGCCCATGTTTGATTAGAAATGAGTGACTTCTCCGGACACAAACTTAGTATCATGATGATATAATATAATGAAATAAAGGACCAAGTTCAATAATGGATAAATTTGTTTTACCGAAACTGACCGAAAGAGGAGGTGCACATCATCAATGTGTTCAAACAACAGTGCAGACTTTCAGAAATATCGATGTTTCAGATTACACAAACCATGTACTGTAATGTTAAAATGTGATTAAAAATGACGAAGTTCAACAATGGATGGATTGAAATTTAGTCATTTAAAACTGTCAATGATGGGAGATGCACATCTTCAATGTGTCTAGATCAACAGTGTTAAGTTCATAAAATTATGCATAAGCTGTTAGAGTTTCAGATTACACAAACTTGGTACGGTAACGTAAAAATATGATGAAAGAATGACTAGGTTGCCTAATTTACAAATTCTACATTTTTTATTCAAATCTTCCCAAACGGAAAGGTACACACCTTCAATGTGTCTTGAACAAATGTGTAAATTTTCAAAAGCATCAGATATGGTGTGTCAGAGTTTCAGATAACATACTCAGTACCGTAATATTGTTTAATTTTTATGAAAAAATGACTAAAGTTCAACAATAAATACTTACATTTTCAAAACTCCAAAAAGGGGACACACATCTTCAATGTGTCAAAAACAACTGTGCAAAGTTTCAGAAGTATTTGGTTAAATGTGACTGAGTAACTTTTTAACCCCAAAGCTTTACGGTAACCGTCGGTAACGCTGGTATAAAGAAAAGATGAAAATCCTTATTGTGATGATGCATTTTTGTATCGTTACAGTTTTAAATTTACATCCGAGATACTACCGATGGCTCTGTAAGCAGGACAAATATGTTAACGGGAAAGATAAAAATTCAATACAGATAAAGTTGGATACAGACATAACGTCTCGTCTTATTTAACTCCAAGTCAGATTCGAATGAGTTCTAATGTACTTTAAGTTAATTTAGAGCAGTCGTAGAGCAATTTTACAAGTGGTCAAAAGAAATGTTCACATCTCTTAGATAGCTTAGAACAGTTCTTATAGCGGTCATATTTTACAGCAGTACTAACAGAGGTCATACGACAGAGCAGTTCTAAAAGTTATAATAAAATTGGTCACAACTCTAAATTAACTTAGATCATTTCTAAAAGTGGTCATACGACAGAGCAGTTACAAAAGTGGTCATACTTTAGAGACAATTTAGTAGAATACCAAAGGAACAAGGAAAGTGATAGTTACAAAAATCGAAGTCAAAAGACATGACAAAAACGGCAACAGAGAAAAAAGACGAAACAAGGACGTGAGACAGCCACATGGAAATAAAAAGACGACATTAAAAACTGAGGCTTTCATAGTTTGAACTCCCATGAAAACCGGGAGTGACATCAGTTGCTCCGGAAAGGTAAGCATGTCCTGCTCCACTAGTGGCACTAGAGCTGTTCTATAGTGAAAGGGTCATGAACACAATGAGAACAGATAAGTAAGGGGTACTTTTGTGACGTAATATTTATGTATCGAAAATTGTTGAACGGTGCGTGAGCCCGCACCGTCCAACGATTCTCGACACTTTCTAATAATCACGTTAGTTGGTGCAATGGCATCCTCACAATGTCAGGGGTCCTGTGTCCACGGTTGAGGATGGTGCAATGGATGATAACATTTTTGTGCGGTAATCCCAACCGTATCTTGTATTTATCTAAGAAAACAATAATTAAAAATTACCTACATTTAACAACACGATTCCACAAATAAACATTTCGTCCATTGACTACGTAACCTGGACAATACAGATGGAATCGGCAAAAAGACGCTTTCTTTTTACAACTTTTGAAGAAATTGAGTGAAAACGTTTGAAAATGAAAAAAAAAAAAAACATTTCATATAAACATTTGATTTTAAGTATGGTTATATATTTCGGGTCCCGCATCGAGATGCGGGCGCCCAATAGTTTTCACTTTGTCTGTCGGTCAACAATTTTTTTTTCTGTCAAAGATATCTTGGCTTCTATAAGTGGAAATGATTAGAAATTTGCTCTGAATTGATGAGTTGTATTGTGTAAGCGATTTTCAAGTTTGTCGGGCATCCACTCCCTGTTTGCCAATACTATGATTTTTTAACCATTAATCAAATTTATGTCACAAATTTTTCGATTTGTGATGGAGGGAATGATTTTAAATTGGTCTGAAGTTTGGAAACGATGAGTTGCATTGCTTAAACGATTTTCAAGTTTGTGGGGTATCCACTTTCTGTTTCCCAATGGTTTTTTTTACCATATACCAAATTTTTATCACAGATTTTTTGGCCTGTACTGGAGGGAATGATTTGAAATTTGGTCTGAAGCTTGGAAATAATTGGAATTTTCAGGTTATATCCGCTTGACTTCTTCCTGTTTACTGAAACCTTTGTTTTTAACTATAAACCAAATATTTGTGAAATAAGAAAGCTAATTAAGAAATGATATGGTTTGGCAAAATTTCAAGAAATACTGTGTCAAGCAAATTAATTTATCAACACTTTTGTGTGTCAAACAGAATTTGAATCCACACTTATTTCAATTAAAATTTCGCCCAAATTAGTTTCAGGATCGAAATTGTGGGGCCCTTCCGACAACGCCAGTTTCAGCATCCTCTAGCTTTTTAATTTTTGAATGTAAATTTCAGGCTGACATTACTGTTACATTACGCAGAAGTTAAAAAATATATGACTGCTTAATTCCCATGATTTTTATTTATTCTAGCCTCCAGCATGTTTGTGAATGTTGGTGTCTGAAAAATTGAAAATTGGTTCGACCGGTTTTCTTTCACAATAACACGTCGTTTATATTACGAATATAATTTTCTAAAGACATTCGAAAGTCCACCATATTAGGAAGAGGATATACAGGCAGGTAGTTGAAAAAAATTCCGACAAGCTATGGAAAAACGTAGTATCCATTCCATGGATTTAAGGAAGCAGTATTGTGCACGTTTCACGTTCCCCGTTTATTTGATTAATATTGAGCTTTACGTCAAGTAAGCAGTATAATACATGTAGCTGTATCATGTCAGAACGACATGGTTATTAGAGGCAACCATTAGATTTTCAGGAACGGGGCTTTAGCGATTTTCCTAGAAAAATTATTTATTTTCATGAAAATCTCGAACAAATTATTTATTTTCATCAAATTATATATTTGCATTTGCAACAACAAAAATTATTCTTCAAATTATAATTAAATTATATTTTTTTTTCAAGACAAGTAGGATTACAACATTTATTTTCACTGGCACCAAGATAATTTACAAAAACGCCAAAGTCCCCCTTCCCCCACTAATCAAATGGTCGTCCCATTACGCACCCCTCTTTTTCATTTTCGTCCAACTATTACACAATTATATCTGTTTTTCAAAACTCCCAAAGCTGCACTGCTTAAAACTAAAATACATGATCCACTTGATTATTTCCATAAATAATTATTTCCTATCCCTTATAGGAACATCCTTTTCCTTTTTTACTTTTTTATGTTTATTATGTGTGCCATAGTAAACAAATGTTGTTTTACCTTAATAATAAAGTTCAAGATTCAAAAATTTGAATTTTAATTTCAATAAAGGTGGTCCGAGTTTTCTTTTTTCTTATTTCTTTTTTGCATTTTTATTTGTTCTTTTAATGAGAACGTTTTAATCTTAAATTCTTTATTTCTTACATATTTTATCAATGTGTGGCTAACGTCTAATTAGTTTTCATTTCTTTATTTTTTTTAAGGTGTCTTATGCGTACCAGGAATTGCTTATCCTGCTGGAACACCTGTTCTCGTTCTTTTTTTTGCGATTTTTATAGTTTGCTTTATGACAAAAGCCTGGCGTAAAAAAATTAACTCAAACTCATGCGTGTTCTAAATTTTCAACCTTGAAAGATAAAAAGTATAACATTTTATTAGATCATTTTGAATATTAAAATAGTACATGTAAGCGTAAACTGTTGCAATAAGTAGTGTGTCTCTAAAGTATATTTGTAATGGCGGAAGAACAGAAGACACATAAAGTTGCAATAGTGACAGGTGCTGCACAAGGGATAGGAAAAATTATTTCCCGCTGTTTGTTATCACAAGGATATAAAGTAAGTAATGAAAAATTTTATATGCCTAGTTCTTGGATGAGGCAGTTGTAATAATATGCTTTACATACAAAACAAAAAACAAAAATAACCCGATGTTATGAGAAGCCAAATTTGTCTCGAGAATTTTATCATGTATTGCAGAGAAGCACGGATCTTACCCTATCTGACAAGGACTGTAGTTCTGGTTCTTGGTCCGTCTCTTTTTTAATCCACAACGTAATCCTTAACAACGTCCAGATCGGTCTAGATGCTATGGTGGTCGGAATTTCGCACCATTGGAAAACACCTTCAGACTGAAAACAAAAAGAAGAAACAGTGAGACTGAAAGAATGATCGGACAAATCGTTCTTATTATGCTGTCCTTTTCTTACTTAGAAATTAAAATATTGAAAAAGGAACTCCTCTGATTTTAACAGATATTTAGTAATAATTATGTGACCATTTTATTACTATGTGGCATGCTTTCGTCAGGTATACTTGTTTGATGTCAACACAGTGCGTGGCATTGAGACAGAAAATGAGTTTCATCAGCAGTTTGGAAAAACAAAGGCATCGTTCGTCCAGTGTGATGTGGCAAATAAAAAGCAATTTACAGGTTGGTCTTACTTCTAGTATTAAATCGACAAAATATTCCAGTTTAACGAATTAATTTTATTGATATTTTGATTTTTGTTACTTAAAGCTGTCTTAAAAAAAATTAGACCACAGTTCAAAAACAGTAATATCGCAGTAGTCTGTGGAAGCGCCATTTCTAATCCCAAATAAAAATCAATACTCTTGAAGCGGTCACGATCTATAACAAAACTGAAACATCATACACAAGTGGGGTCGGTACACCAGTTTCAGTTTTAAAAAAATCATGTATTTACCGATATGCTGGAATAATAATAGTCGGCGTCCATGGATGTGTCCAACTAGATTTTGAAAGTAACTCCACTAAAGGAAATAAAAGGGAGAACAGCTACAAAATACAAAAATACTCAAATTGCATAATGAACAGTAAATTTACTTATGCTGTACACGTGTTTCAAGGAGTAACCTCTCATCAGCAGCATAAAAATCAAATAATATGGAAACCCACAATCCAACAATAGAAAAAAACCCATTACCAAAAATATCGAAATAGGACGCCAAATCTAGTACTTAATCGGTATTCGGTAAAACAAGACCGGATTGTTGTCAGTTCTAAGTTCGATTCTTAAAAAAGCACTGTAGGGAAATTTTTGAGAGATTTTTTTTTTAAAATGGAATACCTACTGGACGCAACTCTTCTAACACCGCCTGAATATCACTTAGCAGGTTTGATTGTTGTAAGAATATGACACACTGCAGAAAATGCTGATAGATTGCTTTATAATAGTAAAAAAATAAATGTTGTGGTAAGTTAATGTGTTATTTGCGAGTAAGTGAGAACCGAATCGTCAGTGTAAAACACTATTATCGTAAGACAAAGACACAAAGACTTCACACAAACATCGCTCAGAAAAGAAAAAAAATGTTACGCGATTTAAAACTGAGTGCTATTTACAGTTGATCTTTTGGAAGATTCTGCTCTCAATCCACTTCACAAATTGTTTTGATAATTGGTGTGATTGTCTTCCATGTGTTGAATGTAGAATAGCAATGATTTTCGTTTATGTGTGCGCAGTTCGCTCGTTCGGTTATCACACTCCCTTTTCGGAAAGAACTTCTACATGCAGCCGACAGCTATTTGGATACCCTTCACATTTGAAAAAAAAAATCATAATAGATAATACAATCATGTACATGTATATTAACCAAGTCAGACCGAAATTAAGGCATTGTTGGTGCTACTCTTTTGAGACAGAAGATCAAATTTCATATTTTTCAGGATTGCGTTTCGGTAATTTTAGTTGACAATGCGGAGCAATCTTGTGTTATGAATGTAGCATACGATAATGACTGGCTACGCGTCATGATACAGCTGCATCGCATTGAACAGGGGTATAAAATATGAAGAGTAACGTGGTCAAGATGTCAGGGACCGACCATTTAACTTGAAGGGGTGGGTTATGGTTTTTTTACTAGTATAAACAAAATATTTTTTTGAAAATAAGCATTATTTTTGGGGGCAGAAACTCCCTTCAGAATATTTTTTTCATCATTTTTGCAGCCAAAATATTTTTTTCACATAAAATCAGCTTCAGAATATTTTTATTTTCGGAAAAAAAAAACATAGCCCCCCCCCCTTTTCAGGTTAAATGGTCGGTCCCTTACCATAAATCTGATGGCCAACTCTAGTATCACAATGCCAAGCCAGGAGAAAGGTGGTTCGGGTGTCTCAATTTTTGCACCTATCCTAAGCATGTGATAAAATTAAAATTTACCATTAAGATGTTGTCAAAATGATTTTGTATAGTTCGTGGATAACAAATAAAATAAAATAGCATCATTTTATGCTGTGGGAAAATATATCACATTTTGAGAAAATCTTGTTTTTAGACGAGATTCTTTCATAATAAGAATAAGGAGATATTCATAGTTTCATGATTTTTTTCCCCCAAAATATTGATGATGACCCCAATTTTATATTTCATATTTCCAAAGTTATTTTTCTGCACGCTTTATGCTACATTCTCAATAAAATCTATTGTTGTTTCATTCATAAAATAATTGAAAATAGTATTTTCTTCCTATATAGAATCTTGCAATTTTAAAGCTTCTCTGGTAGAAACGAGAAATGTTATCTCTTGGTTTTTTAAAATAAAATTTTGAAGTGCATTTGAAAAATCATAAAAAAATTAATCGTTAGTTTTTAGTCCCCCGAGCCACCATAATATGGAACTTTGTGTATTTTCCCTGTCCACAGTTAAGATTCATCAATCAAGGACTTGGACGCGCATTAACTAAGAATAACATCATACCCGACATAGTTCAGGAAAAGTTTTTTCCAAGACTCATTTTTGTATAAACTTCCAAGGAGTTAACATACTAGAACTTAAACTCGATTCTTCTTTGACTTCAGACGTTTAAGTGTGCAACCGCACGACTCTTAATTTTTTTGTACCATGACCACACGTCAGGACGCGCCCGGCATCAGGCTGTGTTTCTCAACAGTCTCATGATTTGCGTCTGACATTTTTAAATTTGACTAATTTCACAATCGCGTTGTTTATCTAAACTATCGAACATGCGTTGTTCCTGGGAAGGATTAAATTTTGGAAATATCATTTCTCACAAACACTGTGATGCATTCAAATCAGAAGATTACTGTAAACGTATTAATATTCGCGGTTCCTCGGAACAATTGAGTACTGTCTGATTTTGTCTGTGATATTCGCTGGTACTAATTTTCGCGATGTTTTGTCAACCGTGAAAATACCGAAAATTAGTACACCGCAAAAATTACTACTTTAACAGTATTTCCCTGTTGCCACACCTTGTCGCGCTCTTTTTAAAGAGTTAGTGTTCATCTAATTCCCGGAGTTGTATCTGATAAATGGATTTTGATACCCTAATGCCAGTATACTACGCTACCTTGCTATCATTGTAAGAAACAAAAAAACGTCATTTTTAGATTTATGAAACAGTTTTGTTTATCACAAGTAGATAGATCAATTATAAGAAGTTTATTAGAGTGAAAGTCACAGTATCATTACACCATAAACAAGGGCAAACAGTTAAAAACAGTGGCCAAAAATTACAATCATAAGCCATAGTTTTCTAGGGAACTGCAGAAGAATAATTCGGAAGAAGGACAAATGTAGATAACGATAGGAACTCGGGATAGCCGGACTTTGTAACGGCACTAGCAAACGCTAGCGGTACGGTTTAACCGGTTCATTGGTACCTTAACCTCATTTTCTCCATTGCCTTTCCCTATATTATAATAAACATTTACAGATAGACTATTAACTCTAAGACCACTATCATCTTGAAAATGAAAAGAATCGAACAAAACGTAATTTAGAAAGATAAGTCAAAGATTAGTGCTGGCTAGTAGACATCGGTAGTATCAGCGAGAGTCCAGTATACGTGTAATTTTTTTTAGGTTATTGGCTACCATAGCCAGTTTAACGGGTTCGTGTAAAATATCCTGTTGATATACACTGATACGTAAATACACTAATACCAAAAAACATGTTAGTTACACCCCAGTCTTTTTTTTATAGTTTTTTTTAAAAATCTGGTATTTTTAACAATTCTGTAAAAACGAGTATTAGAAATGCCCGTGGTAATAAGTTGTTTGCAAGTCATACAATATTTAGATATAAATTTTCATATCGTCTATAAAACTGAAATTATTTAATAAATTTTGAAATTTGTAACCTGGTTGTAAAAGTTCTGATGTGACAGTAAGGGTCGTCAAGAGTAAAACAAACGCATGTGAGACTTGTTGAGATTAATACACCCCGTAGGATGGAACTAGAATAACTTCGTCAAGTCAAGAACAGGGTAATAAGTAAAAGTCCTTTTTATCATAGATTTTAGATTGTACTCTACCAGAGTCTATGATGGTACTTAAATCCAGAAAAGGAAAGTATTAAGAATCGGTGTAGCTTTATTTAGTTTCAGTTCTTCCGGTAAAATGATGTCGACATAATCTAAAAACTGGATCATGTCTAATTTCTGTAGTT
The DNA here is from genome assembly GCA_002080025.1 of Modiolus philippinarum. Taxonomy (NCBI): domain Eukaryota; kingdom Metazoa; phylum Mollusca; class Bivalvia; order Mytilida; family Modiolidae; genus Modiolus; species Modiolus philippinarum. The sequence continues at coordinate 64,135 of MJUU01071105.1, forward strand.
TTTGGCGAAACAACATTAAATAGAATTTAGTATAATAGAATAATTTATTTCATTAATTATGGCCTATTTCTGACATAATTTCATGTACATCACAGAATCATAAATTATACAAGCAATACAAAACACTAATTATTACAAACCAAATTATTTTTACAACTAGCATAATCACCTCTAAATTTCAAAGTTAGAAATATATAATTTGCGAATCCTGTCACAATATTGTCGTTAACCATTTACTAAATACATTTAATTCTATTCTTCATTTTCACAATGTATATTTCTTAGATTCTTTCCTTGCTGTGGTTAATGAGTGCAATTGTATATCTCTACTGGTGAACAACGCCGGCATTTTTAACGAACATGATTATGAAAGATGCATTGCAATAAATTTCGTAGGTACACTGTTATACTGCCTATATCAATGATTTCTATACAAAAATGCTTTCATTTTGCATAAATGTGCTCCATTAGATATAAGCTTTTTGGGTTTAGTGTAAACAATTATCGTTGTATAAAACAAAAGCTTTCAACTGCCTGTATCGCTTACCTGTACTATGGTCTTTTGATAATCCTAGAGGCAATACGGTCTAATATTACATAATATTGCCACTGGCTTTCCCCTTGGATGAGGTTTCGTGTTGAATATACTGTGGATATACACTATTAGGTAAAAAATGTAAGTTACGTCCCAGTCTTTTAAAATTTTTTTTTATCAATTTCTCATTTTAAAAGTAGGGCACCAAGATGCCATTGTGACCAAGTTTGATTAGTTGATTGTAATTGGTGTTGTGGTGTCTGAGGAGAGTTGAATGCATTAATCTCATAGCTTTTTGTTAACTTTTATTTCGTGTAGCGGCCATCTTGGATGAGATGAGCATAAAAGTATGAATTTGGAACGGGAGAGCCTCAGGCCTTTGTTCTCCGATTGCGACCATCTTAGATGAGATACGAACATACAAAGCACTAACGAACATTAAAATCACAAATTCAGAAGGGCGTCACCTTAAGATTATGATGAAAAAAATTCATTGAAATTACTCAAGTAGTTTTAGAGGAGATCTATGAATGCATTTCCCATAGGTTCTGTGTGAAACGAAGTTCCCAACTGGTGGCCATCTTGGATGAAATAATTAAGAACATACAATAACAAATTTTAATGGTCATGAAAAGTTATTGATTGACGAACGGTAGACGGACGCCAAGCGATGGCAAAAGCTAAAGCCAGGTGAGCTATCAAGCAATTAGCTTGTCAAGTTTACAATATTTACAAGTTATATAATTCGGAATGTTATTCTTAAGGAAACTCATTGTAATTAAAATGATCTGTAGAGAATGGCTTTAGCAACACTGAAATCTACATGTTAAATAATAATATGTACATGCTACAGTGCAAATTGGAATCCAGTATGATAAAGAATCCTCCTAGTACAAATTGGAATTCTAATTTCTACTGGGACAAATTAGAATTCTGATTTGTACTGGATTTAATTCAGTACATATTGGAATTCCAATTTCTACTAGGACAAATTAGAATTCCAATTTGTACTGGATTTTATTCAGAATAAATTGGAATTCCAATTTATCCTAGGAGATATCCTGATTTATACCAGTAGGATTCTGGATCATAGAAACTTAAATCATAGATAAGTAAAACACCAGTAATATGTCCCTTCCACTGTTTTTGGTGATCATTTAGTTAAAAAATTAATTTCAAAAGATTTATTGTTTAATTGCAAAAAGAGAAAGAGATGTTTTGCTCTCTTAAACCTTTACGCACAGTTTGAACTTATGATCACTAGTTCCCATAAGTTAACTTTGAATATGGAAGAACAAATGGTGGTATTTTACCAAAAAATATTGGAATATGATTTACTTTAAAGATGGCATACCTAAAAATTTCTGTTCTGATACGGACTTTGTTAATTTTAGAAGTCTTTGTTTCCCTGGTTTAAATGTGGTAAATCCTGCAACTCTAAATGGAATTTCACACTTTCAGTCATATTAAAAAATCGTTCATTGATAGCTTGCAGTATAACAGCCACAGTTTGTAACTGCTCTAGCAAATGGAATACAATGCGATGCTTTTATTGTTAATCGAAAATTTCCTGCTCTACAAAATATCACAGAAATTCACCAACTGTTGCAACAAATTGACAGTTATATACAATTATATGTCATTTACATTTTGTTACTATTAAGTTTTCATGAATAAAACTGTTGTAAAAATATACTTCTTATAACAAAATCAAAAACCCTTTTTCAGCTATGAAAGTCAGTAATATCCAGAATACTCCTGAACAAAGTACCAGTATTCTTCTGGATCATACTAGAAATTTAGTAGGATTCAATATCCTCCCTAGTACAAATCAGGAATTAGAATTCCAATATGTTCTGAATAAAATCCAGTACATATTGGAATTCTAATTTGTCCCAGCAGAAATTAGAATTCCAATTTGTACCAGGAGGATTCCGGATCCTACTGGATTCCAATTTGTACTGTAACATACACATTGTAAAATTTTTTAAACCATACTTTAAAAAATCAATATTATAGTTGACTGCAATTCCTGCGCCACAACCTTTGTATTACAATTGCAATGAGCATTAAAATTGTAGGCATGATTGTGTACTAAGTTTTTTGAAATGTTTATGTAAATATAGTTTCTACAAAGAGAACTAAGTTGATTATGAAATTTCTCACATTGAGTTGAGTAAATTTTGCAAATGTTTGAAAAGGAGGCTTGCCGAGTTTTTAAACATGGAAATATATTAAACAAGATGTGAGAAATTATAATTAACTTGTTTACGTTGCAGAAAATGTTTCTCTATGACACTATGTAAAACACCAAGGATTATGTTCCGAACAGATTTGGCGGGAAATTTCACGCTAGTTGTTCTCTCATAAGAGATGAGAAATATTTTTATCACACTGGTCAGGCGCTGGTTAAATTTGCTTGAAATTAGAGAAAGTTATACACAGTGGTCGCCCATGAAGATTCTGTGAAAAAGGAAATTCATGTTTAAACATTTGCAAGAAGAAATGCCTCAATCGTTTTTACAGTGTATCATTTGAGAAAGTAAATTCACAGTAATTTCGTTTTTTGTCATTTTTGACAAACCAGAAATGACATGAAATGAACGTTTTCATTTTAACAAATTCACCATAAAAAGTTCCTTGCCATGTTTACTATACGGATAATTAGATCCGATAGTAAACAGACACGATTCCATTAGCGAGAAAAACCATAGAGTTCTTTTACGATTCAAATTAATCGAATTGTTCCACATGGAAAAGTTGCAAGACTGAGTGATCTTTCAAATCTAAAACAATGGAAATAAACTACTTCCCAGGACGGAATATCGTTCATTTTTTCTATCCCTTTTTACATTAAAGAAACTTTTAAGCTCCACTGGCTGTTAGAGTTAGCTTTTTCGTTCACTTGTAGTCCGTCCGTGAGTCGTTAGCTCACTTTCAAAAATCATCTTCTGAAACCACTATGCCAAATAGAACCAAACTTCAACTGAATCATCACTAGAGTATTTAGTTTTAAATTTGTTATTTGCTATGTCCAAGATAAAACTGCTGAAATGGAATGACACATTGCAGTATTTGGCAAATAAAAAAAGCAGTTACATATATAAAAATTCTGACATGGGTAAAAATGATCAGCATTATATATACACACCCTGCAATTTTTTATGAAAACTTGATGCCCCATTCAGGAGTTTTTGCCCCTTTCAATATTTTTTCGAACAATTTTGATGTTTTGTATTAAAACAAACTTTAACAGATAGAGGTCATGTTTTAATTGCAAAAATGTTAAGCATATCAAATCTACCAACATAATAATTTTGAAAAAATCATAAATACCTATATAGGAGTTCCGGCAATTTATTTGTCAAATTTTTCGCGATTTTATACATTTTGTCTTTTATTTCTAAAACGGTTTGAGATAGAGGAAAAGTTTAAATTGCAAAATGTTCAGCATTTTATAGACTACATTTTATAAAATAAGGTAAAGTTGTCGAACCTGGGCCAAAATATGTTCGAAAGTCCGCGTCATATCCAAGATGGCAACCAGCAGGGAATAAAGTTTAATATTGGAGCCTACAGGAAAGCAATTAAAGATTTTCTGTAAAACAACAAGGTCAATGGGTTCCAAACTTGGTCACAGTAATCCTTGAGTGGCCCCCCTTCAAAACTATCTGCAATTCCGCACGTAATCCAAGATGGCCACCAGCGGAAAACTTTGTTTAACATTGTACCTAATGAGAAAATATATTTAAAAAAAGATCTTCGAAACTACGAGGCCAATTTGAAACCCAACTTGGTCACACTAATCTTTAGATGGTTCCTTTGAAATATATTTTCGGCAAGTGCATCAAATCCAAGATGGCCACCAGCAAAGAACATAGTATAATATTGGAGCCTTTGGGAAAGCAATTAAAGTTTTTCTGCTGAAACAACTAAAACAGTCCCCTTCCAAATATGCGTATTTTAAGTCCGCACTTCTTCCAAGGTGGTCACCAGCGGGGAAATAAGTTTATCCTGCTTCTTCCTGGAAAACACAAAGATGTTCTCCTCTGAAACTACTTAGGCAGTTGAAAACAAACTTGGTCGCACTAGTATTTTGTTTGTCCTTTTGATAAATGATTCCGGCGAATCTGCATCACATCTTGGAAGCCAGCCAGTAACATAAATTATGAGAAAGCATTTAAAAGATTTTGTCCTCTGAAACAAAAAACAACGCCAATTAGATCCAAACTAGGCTATAACAGTCCTTGTGTGGTCACTTTTTTAAATTTGTTACTAGGTCCGATTTCATCCGATTTTCATATTGCGAAGAGGGAGTACTTAGTTGAAGTTGGATGGGATTGGAAAAAAACGTTCTAAGATCTTTTCTTGTGAAACTACTGGGTTATTATGATCAAATTTTACAGTCCTAGGTTGTCCCCCTTCAAATAGGTGATCAGTTACATATTTGTAAGTCTTCACATATCCAAAATGGTTGAAATATTGCTCGTAATATGAAGGTCCTCTAACCAACTTGAAAATGAGACCTTTTCTTATTAAGACGGTATGTTAGCCATGACGCCGGCAAGCGATACATGCTCTAAAGAGCTTCTTGTTTGTAATATCATCGGATTTTAACCATCATTCCTAGTTGTGGATATCGTCACGCCGGATTGATTCACTTATTTTTGTCGGAGTTGTGCCCCTTTTTGACTAAGAATTTTGCAAAATTAAGTTACTTTGTGGACGCCAATTCTCCTACATCTTTCATCGGATTTCAACACCACTTCACAGGATTGTTGACCATCATGCGTAGTTGTACAAATCTTCTCACCTGATTGGACGGCTATTTGGTGTGAGAGTTATGCTCCTTCTTGACTTAGAATTTTGCAAAGTTAATTTTTTACGCCAATTCTCCCAGTACATCTTTCATCTGATTTCAACCAAACTTCACAGGATTGTCGACCATCATGCCTAGTTGTGCATAAAGTCTGGTCGGATTAATCAGCTAATTTTTGTGGGAGTTATGCCCCCTTTCGACTTAGAATTTTGTAAAATTAAGTTTGTTAATGCCAATTCTGCTAAATCTTTCATCTGATTTCAACCAAATTTCACAGGATTGTTGAACATCATAGTAGTTGTACGTATCGTCTCGCAGGATTGATTGGCCAATTTTTGTAGGAGTAAGAAGTTTTGCAAAATTAAGTTTGTGGACGCTAATTCTTTAATATGTTACACAGGATTTCAACAATCTTTACAGGATTGTTAAACATTATGCTGAATTGTGCATATCATTTAGCTAGTATGATCGGCCAACGGGTGGCAACATTAAACTTTACCAGTGTTTTCTCTTTCAAAGAACAGTACGTATTTGGAGAGACATTCGCTTTTGTATCAAAAACACACTTCTAGCTTATAGGGATTTTGTCCTTGTACATTTACTCTATATCCCTTTGTTTGTTCAGGCATGTTCTTTAATGAAATTTAGTTATTTCTCTCATAATATTTTACCTTTTAGACAGGGGTTGTAACTGGTACAAACTTGGCTGTTGATCATATGAAAGCAGAAAATGGAGGGAAAGGTGGAACAGTTATCAATATTAGTTCAATCTCAGGTAAATGGTCGAAAGCGGAGATTCTCCAGTAGACAAAACGTATTAGATTTTTTTTCAAATTGACTACTGATTCCAAAGTTATGCTGTAAAAAATATCTAACTTCCATATTCTTTTAACAATTTGGACTACCTTGTTTAACTCAAATGTATCTCAATGACAGTGGCTTTATAAACTCTCCTTGTCCACGTTTGAATACTAAAATGATTACAAAAGCTTTTCGGAGTTTCACCTTGGTACTGTTTGAGGGTTAGAGAAGTTACACGTACCATGGTTTTAGTTGGTTTTGTCTAAGGGTTAGAAAATGACAATGGCCAATCAGTTACCTAACAGATCTTTCAAAACATATACCTCACTGACCGTGTGACGGGTGTTGTGTGCAGAGCAGGACATGCTTACCCTTCCGGAGTACCTGATGTCACTCTTGTTTTTTGAGAGTTCACACTGTTAGTGCTTTAGGTTTTTGTGTTGTATATGTAATGTTTGTGTGTTTTGTGGTCTTTTGGTGTTCTTGCTTTTGCCTTGTCTCTGGACTTTGATTTGTGTAATTTTGTGCTTTGTTCCTTCGGTATTCTACTGCCGTTGTTTGTTACATCCAAGTTTATTTATTTAAGTAGGCTTACTCCTGATGTTATTTATATCAAGGATTCCTTGAAACCTTTTTAAATTCATTAAGCAGTGTAGATTTAATGAAATTGTAAAAAGAAATACATTTGTATATTCTGGATTTTCCTTTAGTTGACATCAGGATTTCATGAAAACTTATCAGTCATATTAATTTGACCTATGAAAGACATTCATGAATTAAAAAGTGGGGGTCCGTTTGCAAAATTCTTAAAGCCATTGAAGTGGAGAAAACCAGAGGAATTCTGAAATATTGCACAATTTCGAAATTGTGATGAGTGAACCACCTTAATTCGATTGAAAAATGATTTAAACATCATCTTGAATGATCAATATGTAAAAACCACCTAGGAGATGACCCTTTTAATTGAGGCTGCATATACATTTAATACAATTGCCTAAAGACCAATGCTTATGCAAAAAAATTACATTCTGTATAAATGTTTTCAGTAAATAATTTTACTACTGTTCAGGTTGGAAAAATCATGTCCGATACACTCTCCTCAATCACTGTTTATCTTAAAAACTAAATCAAAAATAATGTTTTGATAAATAGAAGTGTCTTATCTTTTCATAACATAGAACTGAATAATATAAAAAGTTATTTAAATGACATTCCACATAAAAGTAAAACATACATTGTATCAAAGAAACACAACATTGAGATTCTATGCCGCCTTGACTGTAAAATGTTACTTCGCGTGTGACCACATTTAAAACAAGCTTATTGGTCCTATGTATTATTTCAACTGCAAACCATTTCATTGATTTTTTTTTCGTTCTGGTTCTATAAGGATGCAATATTGTACAGTTTTTTTTTTCAAACTTTACACATCTTTTGAGCTCGTAATCGCAAAAGATATCGGGATGACATGTCTATGATTTATTGTTGCATGCCTATCATTACCTATCATAAAAACAAGGATTATTTATATTATATAAAATTTCAGCTCTTACTGAAGCCCGTGGTGCTCAGACTTATTGTGCGACCAAAGGTGCTGTGCTCAATTTCACAAGATCATGGGCAGTAAGTATTATTACTTCTGTTTTTGTTTAAAATAACCCCTTATAAAAAATCCTGTATTTTTTTGTAGCTTTATCAGGTTAATTCATAAATTAATGCTGTCGTTTTCCATAAAAAAATGTGTAATGTTACATATATTAAATACCGATTATTTACCTGGCATGCTGGTGTGAGAGTTTGTATCAGGTGAAGCATGCCGTGTGAACCTTATCACTTCGAGTTACAACAATTACGAGTAGTGATGCGGTTAGCTCGCTTGATGAACAAGACCTTACAATTCTTACCAACACACAGTGTATATAAAAAAAGAAGGGAAACGGGGAATGTGGCAAAGAGACAACGACCCAAAGAGGAGTAATAACAACTCAAAGCCACCCTAAGATCTTCAATGAACGGTGAGGAAACCCCACACCCAACGGCAGGTCGGAGTCGGCCCCTGAATAAAGAGTAATCAAGTTCAGTGAAATTAATATCATGTATTTATTTTTTATATCTATCATTTAGATCAGAAAAAAGAAATCAATACTGATAGATATATTTTTATACGTTAACGGAAATACAGTATATTGTCTGACGTCACAATATTTGATATAGGCTGAAGTGAAGCGACGTTCAATCACTTTAGCTGTCTTTGTAAATGACCCTGTGTCTATGCTTGTTGTTATAAAAAAATGGTGCAGTTCCAATTGATGTGAAAGTTTAAATGAGATAATGGAATTAATATTTTTATAAGAAGTAACAACACATATGTTGCATGTAATTTGATGTAACGACTTAATTATTTATACAGGAGAAACTTTTATGTTCGGACATTTGTTATACAATTGTTGGATTCACATCCGAATGTAAGAGACGAGAGAATGTCGTTTTATAAGTACTTGTATGTGTAGATGAGTTTGGTTTACCATTATTTTATGTATACTGATGGGTTTGTGCTTCGGACCAAAATAGAGATTCTGCTCCACGGTCGTGAATCGTCGAAATTTAGTTGATACCTCATTTCAAACTGTTTGTTTGTGTAAACCAGACAAGGTAGTTCATCAGAAATGACATATGCTTTGGAATTGAATTATCGAAGGCGAGTTGTATTGTCAGTTCTTTGTTTAGTAGTAAGCTGATGAAGTTCTAAATAATCTTTTACATTCGACGCATTTAAGTTCCACATCATCCCATGTTAAATTGTTTTTCAATTACACCTCGCATACCAAAGAATTTGGTGTTATTAAACCACATTAAATCTAACAATGATTGCGGGTAGTGTGTTCCGATTTAACCATTGCCTCTTACAATGTTTTCATCAGCTGTAAGGGGATAAGCAGTATTTGGTTTTCCCCTTTGTATCTATAATCAGATTCTGTTTTGAAAATCTACAAACAAATACAAATTAGTGTGCTCATAAAACGTTTTGTTTTTTGAATCGTGTTTTGTTCTTCATTTAATTGCCAAACACGGCTTTTTAGTGTCATTTAGGTCAACATATTGTGGGACATTTCCCTAAACACATTTTCAAAAGTTCATTTGTTCCTTCTGTGGTAATTTCGACGATTTATGAATCTAGTTTGAGTCAATGTTAGTAAAAGAAAAATAATGTGTACATTTTAAAATTTAACATCGGTCGATTTTTTTTGCTAAAATTAAAAAAAAAAATTATTTAACATTATCAAGACGTTAAATTAAATCTCATATGTTTTAAATCATTGTGCAAAAGTATGAATGCATAAAATGTTCAACCGATGTTGTTGACGTATCTTTGTTTTTGTTTCCGCATTCCAATACTATGACGTTAAAAAAGTAGTCCCGGTAAACGTGACGTCATTCAACAGCGCGCCCCTTTTTTATCACCACACTGTAGTGATGCACCTGTTTGTATCAAACACCTTGTGTTTCTTAGCTAAAAAGCTAAACTTTAAAGAAAAAAATACATAATGTTAGAAAAAAGGTTCATCCGTGCAATTTTTACAATAAAATGCAGATCTTTTACATCTTCAACAGTGGAGATATAAATACAGGAGAACAGATCACATGTTTTCACACTTATGATTTTTCCTTCGCTACATCAAATGTTCATTGCTAGAAAGTGATGACAAATACGGTTTTCAAGATATATATATTGGGCTGAAGTGTGTATAATAAAAGTCTCGAGATGTCATCCCCCTGACGTTTAATTTTACAGTCTCCTGATTGGTGCTTTTTTCTACATACACTGTATTTGTCATACCTGCAAATTCATTTTAAACTAAAGTGGAATGTTGGCTGGCCCCCTTTCAATATTTATAGAAGTAATGAGTATCTTCGAATTGGCGGCCCATTACGTCGAAGTCACCTGGCGACCGCCACAGCAACCAGAAAGAAATAAACTTCATAACTGATCGTGGAAGAAGTGCATTTCTCCCCAATATGTGTATCATACGAATAAAAACATAAATAGCTGCCCAACCCCACTTTATTAAAAGTTACTCTGATGCTTTGGAATAACAAACGTACAATTCTTTCTATGTTGTCCCTTTGCTACAGGATTTGTCCCTAGATCGGTTTTTGCTACGCTTGGATCATCTCAATAGGAAATGGGAGATTGATTCGACTCACAAGCGATTCTTTTTTAAATTGCCGGAGGTTTTGAGCTAGGTTTCATTCAAAAACAATGTTAGAACTGGTCCATCGGCGATCGTTTTAGTGGATGTTCTAGTTTATTATGAAATATTACCGTGACCCTAGCCTGTTACTCAACTCCGAATAGGGTCGCTGACTTGGCATCTTAATTAATCTTGAAAGCACAGTGGACCTTCTGAAAAACGGCATCCGTCTGTCATGAGAAGTCTGAACACCGCTTCTGGAGTGAAAAATGTGACTTCTAAGGTTAAGTTGTGCCGTTTGTTTTCAAGAAGAAATTTTTCAAGATGTAGTTTTCGGACGGATCTTTAGAACCGGAATTCAGAATTTCAGAACTCGTCCAATATCTGATTGATTTATTAGTTAGAGTTAGGCGTCATTAAGCAATATTTCAGCTATATTAAGCTGAGCACAAGTTAATCAAATAAAAAACATATACACGTAAAAGAAAGAAACTAGAGGCTCAGAGACTGAATCTGTATCGCTCACCTGACAAAATGCCTCTATGCCATGCATGACCAAAAATGATCATGTTTTTTTACCAATGGGTAGGGTGTTTAGGTATGTTCTCAATTAGAACCCGTGTGTTTTGTCTGATCCGATTGAAATGAATAATTTTTGCAAATGACTTTCTATACATTTAGTATAATTTTATTTATTTTTTTTTTGTCTCATACTGGGCTCCAATGTTAAACTATGTTCTGCACTTGAGGCAATGTTTTTTTTGTCTGATTGAAATAATGAAATGTGCAATTTTTGTAAATTACCTTCAGTCATCATTCCTGTAAAGATAAGGTTGAATTTGCTTCAGTGGTTTCAGAAGAGTAGATGAAAATGTGATTTTCCCGTAGGGTCCGATTATAAACTATGTTCCGTGCTGGCAGCCATGTTTTCTAACAGATTGTAACGAAATGAGCAATCTTTGTTAAGGACCTTCTTTTCATTCTTCCTGTATTTTGAAGTTTAGTTGAATTTGCTTCTGCAGTTTCAAAGGAAACAACGGCAGTAGAATACCGAAGGAACAAAGGAGTGAAATTTACAAAAATCGAAGTCCAAAGGTATGGCCAAAACGAGATTGATTGATTGATTAGTTAGAGTTTAACGTCCAATGAGCAATATTTCAGCTATATCAGGACGAGAACAAGTTAATCAATTCAAAACAAATTGTAAGTAAAAGAAGAAAGAAATAAAGGTGGAAGGGACAACCGGGGCAACGACTTTTGATTGCCACTGGAAAAGGGGAGAAATGGGTAGGGGCAGGAAAATTAGCCTTCTATACGACACCCAGTGCGTCTGCTCTCTTTAGAGAAATATAGAAGGGGTCTTTATACTGCATGGAGCGTGGCGTTTCTCCACACAGTTTGGCTACAATGGTTCGCGGTCAGGCTTTCCGTATTATGACCTGACTACCCCGCAAAGACAGGGCATTCCCCTATCCACCACCTGGGGACGCGCCCGGCAGCTCTGTAGCCAAAGCCCCTGAAAACCTATTCAGGTGCCGGGCCAAAACGAGAACACAGAAAACAATGACGCAAGACACAAAACAACGACGCTAAACAGACACAAAGCACGGAAACAGAATTCACAACATTCAAAACACAGCACTCAGTGTGAACTCCAGTGAAACTGAGAGTGACATCAGGTGCTCCGGAAGGGTAAGCATGAGTGGGCCAATCCAGGAAAATGTCAAAGTCGGAAGTCAAATCAAAAAGATGAAAATGTGATTTTTTCAATAGGGTCCAATGTTAAACCTAAGTTCAACACTGGCGGCCATGTTTTTTATTGGATCAGAACGAAATGAGCAATAGTTGTAAAGGACATTCCATACATCATTCCTGTATAGTTTGGTTGAATTTACTTCAGTTATTTCAGAGAAGAAGATGAAAATGTGATTTTCCCATAGGGTCCTATGTTTAACCATGTTCCTTGCTGGCCTCCATGTCTTAAGTTGGATCAGAATGAAATGAGCAATCTTTGTTAAGGACCTTTAGGTCATCATTCCTGTAAAGTTTGGTTCAATTGGCTTCAGCCGATTCAGAGCAGAAGATGAAAATATGATTTTTTTCCCATAGGGTCCAATGTTAAACTTAAGTTCCGCGCTGGCGGCCATGTTTTTTATCGGATTAGGAGGAAATGCGCAATCTTTGTAAAGGACTTTCCATACATACATTCCTATAAAGAATGATTGAATTTGCTTCTGTTATTTCAGAGGAGTAGATGAAAATGTGATTTTCCCATGGGGTCCTATGTTGAACCATGTTCCATGCTGGCCGCCATGTTTTTCATCGGATTTGAACGAAATGAGCAATCTTTGTTAAGGACCTATTAGTGCATCATTCCTGTAAAGTTTGGTTCAATTTGCTTCAGCATTTTCAGAGCAGAAGATGAAAATGTGAGTTTTCCCATAGGGTCCAATGTTAAACCTAAGTTCCGCGGTGGCAGCCATGTCTTTTGTCGGATCGGAACGAAATGAGCCATCTTTGTTTAGGACTGTAAGTACATCACTCCTGTAAATTTTGGTTCAATTGGCCTCAGCCGTTTCAGAGCAGAATTTTCCCTTGGGTCCAATGTTAAACTTAAGTTCTGCCCTGGCAGCCATGTTTTTTATCGGATTGAGATGAAAGAGCAATCTTTGTAAAGGACCTTTCCTACATCATTCCTGTAAAGTTTGATTGAATTTACTACTGTTATATCAGAGGAAAGGACCTTTAGTACATCATTTCTGTAAAATTTGGTTTAATTTGCTCCTGCCTTTTCAGAACAGAAGATGGAAAATGTGATTTTTCCCTATTGATGTAGGGTCCAATTTAAACCTAAGTTCCGCGCTGGCGGCCATGTATTTTATCGGATCGGAACAAAATGAGCAATCTTTGTAAAGGACCTTCCATACATCATTCCTGTAAAGTTTGGTTGAATTTGTTTCAGTGGTTTCAGAGGAATAGATGAAAACGTTATTTTCCAATAGGGTCCTATGTTAAACCATGTTCCGTGCTGGCAGCCATGTTTTTCGTTGGATCGGGACGAAATGAGCCATCTTTGTTAGGGACTTTAAGTACATCATTCCTGTAAAGTTTGGTTCAATTTGCTTCAGCCTTTTCAGAGCAGAAGATGAAAATATAATTACTCCCAAAGGGTCCAATGTTGAACCTAAGTTCCGCGCTGGCGGCCATGTTTTTTATCGGATCGGAACGAAATGAGCAATTTTTGTAAAAGACCTTCCATACATCATTCCTGTAAAGTTTGGTTGAATTTGCTTCGGTGGTTTCAGAGGAGAAGATGAACTGTGAAAAGTTAACGGACGGACGCCAAGTGATGGCAATAGCTCACACTGACCCTTCGGGTCTGGAGAGCTAAAAAAGTGAGACAACAGATCAAAGAGGTTTGCTCTCTATATTTTTCAGTTATTGTGTACTTGTGCGTGAGAGAATTTCTCATATGGATATACTATTGATACTTTCAAATTTTGGCAATTATTTTTGTAATTTTCGAAATATTATCCAGACCACATGTTTTAAGTGCCCACATCTCACTATTTTATAACGCCAAGTTTTCTTACAGTCGGCTTGATGAGTGCGCGGTGTTTGTGTATATGTTGTAGTTGTCCACTAGCTTAAGACACTAGTACTTTTGTCGGGCAAAGGATGACAGTGATTGTAAAAGCACTTTGCCAGTTTAATTGATGTTTGTTGACAATCCCGCACCCATGACCAAGAAAGACATGGATGAAGCGTTGCTCGACAATTAGCAAAGAATTCCGCTTAAACCGGTGCTAGGGGCCGTCTTGAACTTACTATGAGGTATGAGCAAAGCTCATTGTTGAAGGCCTCATGGTGACTTCAAGATGAAGAACAACAATAAAAGCGTTGTTCCTTTGCTTGTTTTTCACCATGTATTTGTGGAGACTTTGTCTCATGTGCATTTACTCCATATCCTTTTATTCACCATTGGTTACCTCTGCAAAGAAAAAAAAACGAGGGTAGTGACAAGAAATTAGCCTGCTATACGGACGCCCCCTACCACACGTGATTCTCCTAAGAAAAATATAGAAGGGGTCTGTATACTGCATGGAGCGTGGCGTTTTCCTACACATTTAGGCAACATTGCGCGCAGTCAGGCTTTCCGTTTAATGACCGGACTACCCTGCACAGATAGAGAAATGGTTCCATGTCTAGTTTTTTTAAATCCCTTATCTACCACCTGTGGAGGGACCCGACAACTTTGTAGCCGAAGCCCCTGAAAACCGATGCAAATAACTAAATACCGAAGTTACTGTGAATTTACTTTCTGCATATGCGCATTTTGACAACTTATGTCTCATCAGTGCAGATAAAATCTAAACGTTTGGAAGACCATAAACTCAAAGATGTTTAAAAACTGATAGAGAACAAATAACCAANTGATCTTAATTTAAAGCCAAAATCAGCTAAGGACAGAGCTTTGCATGAGGGAGATACTCCTTAATTTTCAATAAAATTTACAAAATTTTAGATATTGGAAGGTTTCAAAAATAATCGGCTTTCGGGTCAGCACCGAAGTACTGACTACTGGGCTGGTGAATACCCTCGGGACTAACAGTCCACCAGCAGTGGCATCGACCCAGTGGTAACAAATAACTAAATACCGAAGTTACTGTGAATTTACCTTCTGCATATGCGCATTTCGACAACATTTCGATAAATGAGATAAACCCTTTCATTGAATTTGGTGTTGATTTTCACTCTATATTTCCTTCTACATTTTAGTATGATAATTCTGATCAAACTCGAATGAAAATCAAAATCAGAAATAAATTGCACCATGGTGCACAAGCCAAGTTGCATTTTCATATATAATGTAACCAAAATACGGTTGACTGTCAATTACCAAAATATTTCCGAAATTTTCTATTTACTTCCATTTCCATTTGATATATGAGTATATCTAGGTTAGATACATATCAAGCTAAAATTGATTCCGGTCGAATGATTTTGTACAGAATTATGACCCTTGGACTCAAATAAATTTTGAAAAATATAGGTTTCTGGAGTTTTCCTGTAATCACTTGACGAAGCATTATATTGCAATTTAAATCCCGAATTTTTTACTTGTCTCCCATGGTTTGGAACGTTTTTTGTGCCAAAGGCGAACATCACCTGGATATTTAAAAAAAACCAGTTCATTTAAAATCGAATAAGCATCCATTAAGAAGACAAAAATACACACGAGTAATAAAAAACTTTAAAAGGACTTACAAAAACTGAAATGGGGAAAATAAACAATGTTAAAAAATATCTTTACTAAATTCAACGGATGTTCTAATGTTTGTCTTTTAATGAACATAGGCCATATTAAAATTTGTTTTTTATTTTAAATTCGGTTCTTTTTTTTTTGTTATTTGTTTGTTTTTTTTTGTGTGTGTGTTTGCCTCGTAGTTTAACATTTTTAAAAATTCTGTTCTTGTTTTTTATTTGCTTTCGATTGTTTGCCTCGTACCCTACATTTTTTTCAAAAACAAAGTTTACACCAAACACATAATTTAATTTATTTGGCCTCAATGCACAATTTTTATCAAAAACTTACATAGTGGGATAGATATGACTCGCAATATCGAAAACGATTTTTTCTGATAATAAAAATCTTTAAAAAAAAAATACAAATTTTACGGATTTCAAACGAAAAAGTATCTAAGAAAAAAAACTTGGTACACAGGAATCATGGTTTGGACATTTAGACAGTCTCTGAACCTAATAAAGCCCTTAGGACAACATGGAGCGTTTTTTATTTGAAATAACAATAAAAACTCATATTTCAAAATTTGAAAGATTATCAAAAATCTTGCTCGAAAGTTCCAAAATACATGCTTGGATTTTAAAAAAGCCTTAACGTTCACTGAACCCTAATTCAAAACAATCTAGATCAATGAAATGTTTTCGTTTCGACGTTTTATCACATTGGTGAAATCTCTTCTGTAAAATGTCGAAAAATTGCATTGTCTCCCCTGTATTGAAATCTACAATATCACTTAAAAATGCTTAATGGTGTTTGACCTTTGTATCAACAATATTGATAAGTTCTTCAATTATAGTTCACGCATTGAACTGAAACCGATTTTTCTGGTCAGAGCAATGCTTCTTATTCATTAAGTGTTTGTGCATAATTTTATAGCTTTTAACAGGAGGTCAGCAATGAATATAAAGTGTGATTGAACTTTGACACCAATACATCAAAATTATCTCATTCAGTGTTTTGAACCAGAAATTCTTTCGCCAATACAGCTTAAAAATGATGTTCATAAAAAAAAATAAAGGTGATGCTGAACTTTTGGCGAACTGCTCAGTATCCAACATTAAATCCAAGTTTTATTTCAAAGAGATGAAAACTTTTTTAGTTACTGTCCGGAGACCAAATTTTAATGATATTTTCAAGCGATTTTCGGTCACTGTGGCCTTGACCTTTAACCAAAATCATAGACATTCAACAGACTGCACTAGTCAACTTTTCTTTAAATTAATAAAACATCATTACTGCATTACTTTTTTGTTCTATGTTTTATTTTCTTTTCAGAAAAGTATCCGTTCTGAAAGTGTGTCTTTTATGTGCATGGTCCCAGAAATGACAGACACCGAATTACTTGAAACAATACCAGCAAAAAGTTTGGACACGGCATTTTTAAAGAATCGAATTGAAAACACGATTTTTATTAAGTAAGTCAGATGCACTTTGAAAATGTAGATAAGAATTTTAAAACGTCAATACACGTGTCAGACAAACTCATTATTCAAGTTGTAACGTTTGCAACATTAAAGGAAAACAATGAAGTAGCGAGCCTCTACTGATTTTGTCCTGAAAGTTCTCGCACTAGATCAATTTTGATGCGTTTTACCAAATATGCAAAGAAAAATACACCTTCATGATTTAGTTTTCGAGATAATCATGATTGAATTTTCATAAGTTCAGCAAAAATATATTTACTTATATTTTTTTAAGTGTAGAAAAATATCATAACATTACAACGATTTAAGAAATTTCCATCCAATTTTTTGTTTCAGTACCCTCTGTTTTTTATAATAAGGCAAATAACATCGTATTTTCTTAACAAAATGATACATAGTCTACAATAGTTGATTATTCAAGTAATTAGGACTAAAAAGTGCACTTTTTCATGCAAATAATTGCGTGTATTTAAAAAAAAAATTCTTCTGAATTTTTATGCCCCCAGATCGAGGATCGGGGGGCATATTGTTTTTGTCCTGTCTGTCTGCCTGTTTGTCCGAAACTTTAACCTTGGCTATTACTTTTGAACTATATAAGGTAGACTTTTGATACTTGGCAAGTGTATAGGTCTAGTCAAGACGAACATAAATATGCAAAAAAAGTTAGGTCAAAGGTCAAGGTCACAGGGGTCCAAAAGGGGTAAAATTGGGAATCTGGGGCATATGTAGTGTTTCACAAACACATCTTGTTCTTCATATTTTACAAAGACAATCCTTCGTAAAGAAAATTAAGGTTCCATGTTCTTGTTTTTATCTGCAGAGCAAAAAGCGCTGTTTTTTGTCTATGGACTTGATGTCTTTATTTCGGCGCCAAGTGACGGTACCACATATTTTCCCTCAGGTTTCCCGCTGTTTTGCATAATGGAGGTATAATTAATGATTTAAAGTATTAGATGCAATTGAGGAATTGGGACCATTTTATTCAAACATTTTTCTTTCCAGTAAAATATTTTTATTCTGGACCTTATGAAAGTAAATACTTTGCAATTGAATCATAAAATCTTCAAAGTTATCTCCAGAATATATATATATACTAACGTGATGTACATTTGAAATTGTTCCCAACACTCGCAGATACCAAAAATAATTCATACCCTTTTAGATTTTGTATTTTGAAAAAAATGCTACCCAAAGACTAATTTAAGACGATGGTGGAAGATGCGAAGCTTTCACAGCCTAAGGAAATTTCGTTTTTAACCAATGACACCCCATGAAAATTCAAATCGTAAAATGCCGTAAAGTGCCTTACAAATTGCCGTGATCATGCGCCAACTGACTTTCTCGCGACAATCCCATCATTTGTTTTACCAGCTAACATGTAGAAAAGTCCAAAAATGTTTATGAGTTCATTTTTCAGCTGTCGTAGTCTAGACTCGACGTTCGTAATTCCATGTCCTAAAAATCACGCCTGATTGTTTGTTAGAGGATATGTTCGATCTCACGTTTTATTTTTGTGGCGTTTGTTAATTCGTTCATTTAGTGTGTTTTGTGTTTTTTCTTTGTCCTATTGTCTCAATTTGTTGAACTTCCACCCGCTTAAGCGGGCAGTATATAGTGATCATGGTGTCCGTCCGTTCGTTATTCCGTCCGCCATAGGGGTATACACTTTGTGGCGGACAACTTCTCCTAGGCTTCTTTAGCTAGCTGACAGATAATCGACGAGCACCCCTTGGCCCATCTTTCAAACAACAGCAGTAGAATACCGAAGAAACAAAGGAGTTGAATTTACAAAAATCGAAGTCCGAAGACATGGCCAAACCGAGAACACAGAGAACAATGACGTTAGATAGATCCAAAGCACAGAAATAGAAATCACAACGTTCAAAACATAGGCTATCACAGTGTGAACTGTGAAAATTGCGTATTGTCTTTTTCTCCAAAATTGTGGTCATGAAGTTAGTAGTCTATCTGGATTGTTTTTATTCGTTTGTTTCTTATACTATTGGAAATTAGGACAGATAAAGAGGAGGTTTTGTTTACCCTACCAATGGCTTTTGCTAGTGTCGGTACCAAGTCAGGCTGTCCCGAGTTCCTGTTATCTTTTGTCTAATATGTTTTTCCCTTGCAGATTGTAGCATGTAATTGTAATTTTCGGCCGTAATTGTACATGGAGGATCTTACGTCTGAAGTTTAAAAAAAATAGACCCAAGCATGTAAAACAAATGAAAATTGACAATTTCGTTTCAAAGAATAGGATATTAATAAACAGGATATGTGCAATCGAGCTTATATAAATACATGTAAATATTCTTAGTTTTCATTCCTTGCATGTCTAAACACCAAGTAGTAGATTCTGGTCATTTTCTGTTTAATCTTTGTTTCTGACATTTTCATCTCTGCCATTTACTTTACCTAAGCTACTACCAAACCCGTTATAACGTTTCGAACAACTGGACTTAAGAGTGGTAGTGTAACGAGGCTGAACTGTAAAGCAAAACAACAGTAAAAGCATTGTTCCTTTGCTTGATTTCAACATGTATTTGTAGAGACTTTGTCTCATGCGCATTTACTTCATATCATTTCATTCACCATTTACGACTGGAATTTGTCTCTCCTGCAGTGTGGAGTGCGTAAAAAGATTCCCCGTGCGAGAGATGTATGTTCTATTTATTTCAGTTATGGTGTACTTGTTCGTGAGAGAATTTCTCAAATGGATATACTATCATACTTTCAAATTTTGGCATTTATTTTTTGTTTTTTCGAAATGTAATTCTGACCACCTGTTTTAAATGCCCACGTCTCACTATATTATAATGCCAAGTTTTCTAACAATCGACTTGATGAGTTCCTTTTGTTTGTCTTTATGTTGTAATTCCACTAGCTTAAGACACTGGTGCTTTTGTCGGGCAACGGATGACACTGATTGTAAAAGGCTTTGCCAGTTTAATTTCTGTTTGTTGACAATCCCACATCCATGACCAGAAAAGACATGGATGTAGCGTTGTTCGACAATCAGCAAAGAATTCCTCCCAAACCGAGGCTAGGGACCGTCTTGAACTTACTTTGAGGTATGAGCAAAGTTCATTGTTGAAGGCCTCGTGGTGACTTCAAAATGAAGAACAACAATAAAAGCGTTATTCCTTTGTTTGATTTTACCATGTTTTTGTAGAATCTTTGTCTCATGTTCATTTACTCCATATACTTTCATTCGCCATAAACTTGAAATGTTACTCTCTATCCCAGGAAAACTGGAAGAGCTATATATTTTAGACGTACTATAGTATCTTATTATAATTGCATGCTATAAAGTGAAAAGTGAATTCATGAAAAGCAATGATTCATTTAAGAATTGAATGCAAAATTTTTCAGTTTTATTGGACTTTAAAAGCGTGGACCGTCGCACATTTTTAATGGAGCTAGCGCTTCTTGTGAAAAATGTGCTACGATCCACGCTTTTACACGATAATAAAACTACAATATATTGCATTCAATACTGTATGGTTGCTATATTTCGCGGGGTATTAATTTTCGTGCTATTCGCGTTTAAAACGAAAACCGCGAAAATTTATACCCGCGAATATTTTACTGTAAACCTGAATATATATGAACATAATGAATTTAACTACAAAATCAGCGAATACAAAACCCCGCGAATGCATCCAATGCTGAAAACCGCAAAAATTTCGTACCGCGAATATAAAGCCCTACAGTACTTATAATTACATTCCGTAAATGGAATGCAAGTGTTCACGCTAGATAACTTAATGAATTTCGTGGATGATGCACCATTTTCTAGTTTAGATTACTCCGCCGTTTTTGTTTACTTTTGTCGTTGTCAAGGAATCACGTGCTGCTGTAGTTTTACTGACTGATAAAACACATTTACGGAAATGATCAAAAGTACTCGTATCCAATCAAATACGGGGGTTTCCATACGAAGCAGAATGAATGTAATTATTTAATTGTTAAGCAACCTTATATTTCTGTTATGGAGCAACTAAAAGTAAGCATGTAATAAATTCCCATATTGGACTATCGCAAGTATAGCTTAACCTCCATGACGTCATTGGCAACAAAAAACCTCTTTTGACAGAAATTTTGGAAGGATATGGAGTAAATGGACATAAATTAGTCTCTACGAATACATGGTAAAACCAAGCAATGGAACAACGCTTTTATCATTGCTATATATATATATATATATCTTGAAGTCATCATGAGACCTTTAACAATGAGCTTTGCTCATAATACATCGGCAAACGAATACCGGAGGAAAGGGGAAATCCATATGGTATCACGGCATTTCACAGCAACACGAATTGAGACAGTATGACAAAGACAAAAAAAAATAAACAAAAATGAACAAGAACGCCACAAAACTAGCGCACTCTATTTAATGTACAGTCCATCTGACAATTAACTTTAAGATTTAAATGATTCTACATATTATTTTATTGATTTTTTACAGGGCTGAGCAATTCGAAAAAGCATTTTTAGAGCTCCTTAACAACGGCAAAAATGGTTCTGTATTGAGAATATCATCCAATGGGACAGAGTATTTGTTTGAAGAATCTCAATAAGGCGTTGATAAAAAGACCATATCTTGACTGAAAGAATAATTATGTATTTATTTTTTTAAACAGAAAAATTATATATGGGTTAAGTATACCTTAATCAAGTAAGTGAGAACCGAACCGTCAATACAAAACCGAACAATCCAAAGACAATGGCAACATCAGAAACAAAAAAAGAAAAAAAAACAGAGACACAACATGGGTGCGGCACAGAAAAGAAAAATGAAGACACACACACAAGGATGAACAACACGGACCCAATAAAAAAAAAACCACGGGTGAGATCAGCTGTACCGGTAGAGTTAGCATCTCCTGCTTCTTATAAGACACCCGCCGTGTTGAATATGTCAAATCCGGTAGAGGAAACAACAATTAAGCTTTAAAGGGAAATATATGTTGTCATCTGGGAAACAGATATCCCAAAGCGGTCCACAAGATGGTGATGTCGACCGTAAAACTTCTGGAGGGATGACTTCAAGTTTTGGGTA
>MJUU01071105.1:93708-122055 GCA_002080025.1 Modiolus philippinarum
TTTAAGAAATGATCGGTTTTCAGGTTTATTTGCAGAAGTTGTAACAGGTTTGAACAGTCTGTGATTGGCGATGTCCATAACGATAGCTGTTAATCTATATTCCAGAGAATGCCAGTCCGTCACAGTTGAATCTAAACATACTTTGTAAAACGAATGAAGTTTCGAAAGTGGCAAGGAATACAATTTTGTACGAATGTGATGAATACCTAGTGGCATTTTCATAAATGGAAGGAGACCATTAATTGAAATGTCATGTAGATGTGGGGCGGTATAATGCCTATGTCCATGACTACGTGGTCTTCGCTGTCTTCCATTAAGGATATTCATCACATTCACTGCATCCTGGGCTTGAAAGATTACCTACACTTTTAATATTATCATTGCAACCATAGGGAATTGCTGTTCCCAGCTCTTTGATCCAGTACTCCTCTCTTTGTAGACGGTAAGGTGTACTTAGGTTAGCGTCGTTTGACTTGTGATATATTTTTTTCAATAATCCTGATCTTCATATTAACGATTGAATGATCTGGCTGGTTGAAATGTGCGTAAACATGTAGGGACTTGTTATCTTTCACTTCGTATCTGTGTCCGCACATACGTTTGTTCAACCTATCTTTTGTTTCCCCTACATAAATCAGTCCACAAAGAGAGCACTCCAAGCCGTAAATTAAATTTCTCGAGGAGCAATTCAGATCATCATAACTTCTGGTGTAATAAGTTTTGTTGGTTAAATTACTGGTAAAATTTGTATCTGTAATAAGAATGTTACAAGTTTTGCAGTTTTTCACTCGGCATGGCGCAGTTATGCCTTGTGTTTGGTGTTCGGGAAAATTCAAAATATCATGTAATTTGACTGAACAAGGTTTAATCTGTGGAGCAGAATGTAATGAGCTACTTGTAGAAAGGGTATGATCTGAAAGTGACTCCTGAGAATCTGTCAAAGTTGAAACTGAACTACTCTGGACACCTAAATTTCCCAATGAAACGGTGTCCGTAGCTTCATCGGTAAGGGACCTTTTTAACCCGGGAGACGTCCCAGCCGGTATAAGTTCCTTTAGTTTCTCTCTTTAGTTCTATTGTTTCCTGCTGTAGCTGGTTTGTCTTTTTCAGTTGCTGCTGGCTGATGGTTTTCCAGGTGTGAGGGAACTGGGGTGAATGATGTACTATTAATGTTAATTGCTTCTCACAACTTCCTGTACTCTATGTAAAAGGTACTTTAGCGGAATTCTTTGGAGTGGAATCTTGATATGGTGGTAAGGAAGTAATTGGTTTGCATAGTTCTATGCAGGTTGTTGGTTACATACAAACAAGGTTTTGTTAGTATGTTTGTAATTTCTTTCTGCTAGGCGTAAACTTTGTCCTCAAAAACTTCACTCACTGATTCGATTTTCTCGTTTAGTTTGGTAGTGATAATGGTTTTTCTCACCAGGGCACTTGGGTAAGTGTTTGATCACGAAACAAGCTATGAATCTTGGTCACAAAATACAAATCGTGTCATTTTATCAGTTACTTCGGTACTTTATTACCCCCAGGGAACTCCGGGGTATAGAAATAGGACCTAGTATCTCCGGCTTGCGGGGTATGACCCCTCCTAAACGGGACTGACCCTGAGGGAAATCCGGGATATAGAAATAGGACCCAGTATTTCCGGCTGCAGGGTACAACCTCTCCAAAACTGGTTGTGTGGAACGAATAAATACACAATCCACCTTTCGGATGGAATGTAAACTCAGGTCTACGTGTTGGAAGAAATGCCACGCTTCCTGCACGTTAAAGAACCCATGGAGCAAGCTCTGTTTTGAGTGGTCCTTAGGTGATTGGCTACAAGGCTATTTTCCCTGCCCTTTTCGATTTCACCCTTCTTTTTCAGTGGCAGTCAGAATTTCCAGTCCCATGACCCTTTCCGTACCCCAAAGTGATTATTTATTAACAAACTTGTTCTCGTCTTGATATAGCTGAAATGTTGCTCACTTGGACGTTAAACAATATTCAATCAATCATGCAATCGGTACTTTATTATTCCAACCTCCAACTTGAAGATCGTTTTAACCTGGATATATGGGATGTTGTCTTCTTGACATTTAACCCATTTCCTTTCTTTTTCATATGTTTCAATGTTTATGTATTCTGGTACAAGTCAGGAGGATTGTGTGGATTCTCAAATTGTTTTTGGCCCCTCTACAGATACATCAAAAGCCAGAAATGGTTCCCCTATATTCCTGACTTCTCCCTTTTTCATGGTTTGTCTAGGATTTCATCCATTCTCCTCTTGTATCGTGTTTGGTCGATCACTCCGTCACCAAGTTCCTCACTTATTGGCAGAACACTCGAACCTATCCCTATGTAATATTCTGGGTAGAGTGGGATCCAATTAAAAACAGCAACCGTGAAATTTTTTATCTAATGGCTTCTGGCGTTTCACCTCGACATGGGCCCTCTATTTATTAACCAATAAAAACCTCTTCTCATATGCAAGGCACCAAACTCGTACTACTGCCATGGTGAATGAAAGGATATAGAGTTAATGCACATGAGACAAATATATTGTAAAAGAAAGCAAGGAACAACGATTTTATTGTTGTTCTTCATCTTTAAGTCACCATGCAGCCTTCAACTATGAGCTTTGCTCATACCTCATAGTAAGTTCAAGACGGCCCCTAGCACAGGTTTGAGCGGAATTCTTTGCTAATTGTACCGGAATTCTTTGCTAATTGTCGAACAACGCTACATCCATCTCTTTTTATGTTATGGATGCGGGATTTTCAACAGACATAAATTAAACTTGCAAAGCGCTTTTACAATCACTGTCATCAGTTGCCCGACAAAAGCACCAGTGCCTTAAGCTAATGGACGATTACAATGCATAGACAAACAGAGGGCACTCATCAAGTCGGTTGTAAGAAAAATTGGCAGTATAAAAAGTGATATTACAGGTTTTCTCCATTTTAGTTTTGTCAGGGAACCACCCGTGGCCGATCCAGTAAATTGAGGTCTTATTCTGAAACAAATGGTTCTATTTTTTCTCTTACCTGTAGCCTTTCAATAATTTCTCAATTCTTGGTTGTCTAAATTATTCTTGTAGTGTATAACCTAAAATATGTTTTTTAACATTAAATGGCTCATGGGTATGTGGTTTTGTCTATTTTTATATGTATTATGATATGTGTAGGTTTACTCGACATCGTGCTATTTTGAAAATTTCGGTAAAAACTCGCCAGGAATTGTCTAGCATGACACAACTTACTGTGGTAACATTCTTTGGAATTGCTAATTTAAGTTTTAGTTCATTGGATTTGTGATATTTTGATTTTTGTCATTATCTTGTTTTTTTTCTCATATTATCAGGTATGTTTCTGTTTGGAGTGGATTTGTAATACTATGGGTGTAAGTTACAATAGTGCCACTTATAAAAAATGGATCCATTTTTTCTAAGTACTAAGTAATTTTAAGTACTTCATCTGATTAATTGAGAAGTTAAATTAGAGTTTAACGTCTAGTGAGCAATATATCAGCTATATCAGGACGAGGGCAAGTTACTCAAATTATGCATATTTAAGTAGAAGAAGGAAAGAAAGGTGGATCGGACAACCGGAAAACGAGTTTTGATTGCCACTGGAAAAAAGGAGAAACGGGTAGGGGAAGGAAATTTACCTTTCTATACGACATCAAATGCGTCTGTCCTCCTTAGCGAAACATAGAAAGGGTCTTTATACTGCATACCGCATCACGTTCCTCCGCACAAGTTAGTTACAATGGTTCGCAGTCAAGTTTTTTTGTATTATGACCTGACTACGCCGCATAAACAGGGCATTCCTTATCCACCATCTGCGGACTTGCAAGCAGCTCTGTAGCTGGGGCCAGTGAAAACCGATTGAAGTGCAGGTAGTACATCTGTAACTATCATTTACTATGGAGGACTGTTTAAACAAACCGAGCGTCTTTATATCCAATAGGTTATGTTGAAAATGTATTGCCTCTTTACAAGGATTACCTTCAGTGGAATAACGAGTTCAAAATATCTCAAGCTTTAGCATGGAAATAATGTGGTGCTGAAATAACTTATGTGTCTTATATAATAAATTACAGAACTTATCATTCAAGTTTAAAGCAGTACATCAACTCTGAGCATTACAAATCATGCATCTTTGTAAGTATAAAAAATTTTAAAAAGTTTTTAATTTCTAACTGAAAATGGCACAAAAAAGAAATCAACAGGAAACATACATTCTAAACAACATTTCTCAATTACATGATAAAAGTTTATTACATTTACAATTATAAGTGTTTAATAGCAACGTTAATGACATGGAATTTGAAACTTTGCTTTACAACTTGTCATGAAAATGTTGTTTGAAGAGGAAAAAAATATTGCAAATGAAAATTAATTTCATCTGACATGTGGTAAAAATAAATAATTTGTTGGAGATAGACATAAAAAAGTAATTTTTCTAAGCCAAACCGCCGAAGCAACCCTTCCCTCGCCCAAAGCCAGGCATCGTCGATGAACGTATAAAGCATTTGCAGAAAGTTGAGAGATTACATAGAAAGGGGTTTGGCATTAATTTATACAGACAAGTCCGGGCACTGTCTTATCATAATTAAAGGCGAAGGCTTCCGACCAAGCGTTCTACTGATTTAAAAAGCAAAATCTTTAGCTGGCAACTACAACAGCGATATGAAGGAGAAAACTTCACAAAATGGTTTAAAGCGAAATTAGTTACCAACCTGAACTTCTTCGGCTTCAACTTATAGGGAAAGTAAATTATCACAGTCAAAATATGTAATTTACAATTTAGCTAGAGAATGGGAACATGAGATATTGCGTTTACCACAATGCCATCTTGATGTGAAGCCCATCGGTCTGTTTAAAATCAGGTAAAGTAGAAAGATTCAGCTAGGAATGTAACACACCAAATAGACGACATTACTTACTGTTGTACCCGAGGCTTTAGCAGAGTTGTCTATTTCATTTGTATTTGTGACAGGGAGATTGATTGATTAGTTAGAGTTTAACGTCCTATGAGCAATATTTCAGCCGTATCAGGATAAGTTAATCTATTATTTAAAAAAATATACAAGTAAGAGATGAAGGTAGAAGGAGCAACGAGTTCTGATTGCCACTGGAAAAGGGCAGGAAATTTAGCTTTCTACACGAGTCCCAGTGACTCTGCTCTCTTCGGACAATACTAGAGCGTTTACGCGGGTCGGTAAAAAGTGAAGAGCTAAATATTTAGCCAATGTTTGATACAAACAAATTCTAACCATGTGAATTGATGCTTATAGCTATACTGTAGTACATTTGAGTGAAAACTCTTATGAGAGCATCACATAACCATCACGACTATGTTACTCCCCTTTTCTCTCTCTTATCCATGTAAACACCAGTATAAGTTACTTGAATTTTGTTTTCCATATATTTGAGTACTTTTCTTTAATGTGGTTTTGTTTTTGTTTGTTTAGGTTTTTTTCCGAAAGAGTCTGTCTCTGTCTATGATTTTTATTTCTTTTGGTTCCTTTAAAATTTTCTTATGTCTAAAGTGGGAGGGGGGTTTCATAATTACCCAATCACCAAGTTTGATAATCCTAGATGCTACGGTACAAAAGTTCTGCTCCGGACACGAAATGCACATGCTTTCACTATATTAAAGGTAAAAGGTCAAATTCAAGGTCACAGTGACCTAAATTTGGTACGCGACATATTGTCTTCCCATGATGCATCCATACACCAAGTTTGATAATCCTAGGTGCTACGGTACAAAAGTTCTACTCCGGGCACGAAATTTACATGGTTTTACTATCATAAAGGTCAAAGGTCAAAAGTTCTGCTCCGGACACGAAGAGGACGGACGGACAGACAGATTCCTATCTACCCCCAAAACTTCGTTTGCGGGGGGTATAATAACCAGCATTCCCGATCTCTGTACAATTTTTTGCTAGAAATGCCATGTTGATATCTTATTTTGATTATTTTTAGATATGGCAATAAACTAGGAGAAGATAACTAGAATAGCATTCACAGAGCTCTGAAAGATCAAGAAGTTTCAAAATGTTTTTGACTAGATGGGTCTCATATACAGTTTACACCAACCTCAGTGTACAATGAGCGATGTATTTCAAACATGAATTTTAACCATTTATTTTTTTATCCTAGGTTTGCACTCTATAAATTTGGGCGTTTGCTTGTCTGTCAGTCTAGGAAATCAGTTTTCCACCTTTCCCAGTTTTCATTAAAAAATGTATTGGTAACTGTGTTTAAACTTTCATATTGAAGTACTGAT
This sequence comes from Modiolus philippinarum, assembly GCA_002080025.1. NCBI lineage: Eukaryota > Metazoa > Mollusca > Bivalvia > Mytilida > Modiolidae > Modiolus > Modiolus philippinarum. The sequence goes on from MJUU01071105.1 coordinate 99,987, forward strand.
TTTTGTTATCTTAGTTGATTTAGGGGAGAGTAATGGCCATTGTAAATAGTTTTTCGTTTCAGGGCAGCAGGACAGAAGTATTTATTCAAAGAATGCTGAAACCATGAGGCATGTGTTGTCACGCAATGCTCTCAGAACACTTGTTATCATGTCTATTGCAAATAGAGATAATAAACACCATGACGGACATCTTGACAGTATATCGAAACGCAAAACATATCACTACTCAAAAGAGGGGTATTGCAACAGATTATGACACACAATTTGTTGTTATTTCAGCAATGAATTACAGGTAACCGGAAACATTAAATTCAATGGCAAACAAACACTGAAGCAAAAAAGAAATGGAATTGATTGATTAGTTAAAGTTAAACGTCTAGTGAGCAATTTTTTTCAGCTATATGAGGACGAGAACAATTTAATCAATTTAAAAAAATGAAGTGAAAGAAGAAAGAAATAAAGGTGGAAGTGACAACAGGCTTTCTGTATTTATGACCTGACTACCCAGCATAGGCTAGGCATTCCCATATCCACCAAATATGGGATATATGGTGGATATGGGTAACTGGAGACGCGACCGGAAACTTCGTAGCCGGAGACCCTTAACAACGATTCTGGTGCCGGAGAGAAAGGGGAAAATTCTAATCATCAAAAATTCAAAACGTGGCAATTTAGAATTAACACAAATTGACACAACATGACAAAGACAAAACAAAAAAATGAACATAAACCCTCAAATTAAAGCACCAACACTGTGACCTTTTACAAAAACTGGATTCATTATTGTCAGTGATATTAATTGTCAAATACATACTACATTAATTTAACATGTTTCAAACCAGAACCAACCTCAAATTAAAGCACCAACACTGTGACCCTTTACAAAAACTAGATTCATTATTGTCAGTGATATTAATTGTCAGAATAAATACTACATTAATTTAACATTTTTCAAACCAGAACCAGATGCTAAACGAAAAGTACCTGTCATATAGTAAGGATTTCTAAATCTATGACGGATTCCATATCTATTGCAGATTACATTGTCTGAAATCTACGGCAGATTTTAATATTCAAATATCTGTAAGATTTTGCTTTTCCAAATCCATGGCTGATGAATTATTACCAAGTCTTAGCAAAACAATACAGAATGGACAAAATGTGTTGTAGATTGGTTTAAGTATAAAATCTTAAAGTGAATGTATGTGTTTACTTCACCGATTCAGAAACAGCTAAATATTATTTTCTGAATCAATCCTCTACCGTATCATGTTTTAAACTATATCCAAGTCTATGGTACATTTTGCTTTTACTGAATCATATATTTTGCTATTCTATTTCCATTTAAAATCTATGGTTTATTCACCCCTTGCAAACCTCGGCGAATCGATATCTTAAACAAATTCACTTAAAGCTCTTGAATTTGTTTGTTCAATTTTATTGCATCCCAGTATTAAAAATTATTATCATATGTTTATTGAAAATTACAGTTAAATTGTACCCGTTGATAATACTGTCGATTTTTGATATTTAGTCCAACCATCTCTAATTTGTTCACAACCGTGTGATATGACTTTTGTTATCAACTGTTTCCGGTTTATATCAACTGCTTCCGGTTTATTTCACACGCTTACTCCGTAACTTATTATCAGTCGTTTTCGAGAAAGATTTTACGCTACACAAAACTGATTATTTTTTAAATCATCTTTTGAAATAAATTTCCTGTGTTATTTGTTCATATTTGAAATAATAATTGAAATTTTTATTGTCTTCATGTGAAATTGCGGTATAACAAACAAAATGTTGTCTATAACTTGAAATTCAACGTTTTGAGGATTGGACTGAAAATTGCGATTCCTGGAATTAAAACTTTTGAGATCGTGTATGAAATTTGGAATGCATTTCTAGTTTGAATATATATACCTTTATGTACTTACCTCTCCAGTCTACGGGGTGTTCATATCACAGTTGATTCGTTACTGTCGAACATGTAGTTTATACACTGTCCAAAATGAAAACGGACATTTTCAGCTAGATTTCACGTCTTCACGGATTTGACACAACCGGATTTGACTCAACCCCGGACTGTCTTACTGATAGTGTGACGGGTGCCGCTAGCGGAGCAGGACATGCTTAACCCTTCTGGGGCACCTGATGAAACTTCCGGTTTCATGAGAGTTCACACTATAATTGTCTTAGTTCTAAATGTTGTCTTTTTATTTCTGTGCATTGTACCTGTCTCACTTCCTTGTTTTGTCTTTGTTTTTTCTCTGTTGCCGTTTTTACCATGTCTTTGGACTTTGATTTTTGTTGTCATCGCCTTCCTTTGTTCCTTCGGTACTGCCGTAGTTTGAAACATATGATAAAAATATCATAACATGCAATTTTTCATATCAGACCCATTATCAGCCCATGGTCAAAATCATCCCTCGAGACTGTCGGCTCTCGGGCTGATATTCTGACCTAGGGCTGATAATGGGTCTGATATGAAAAATGGCATGTTATAATCTATATTTATCTAATACATCGGCAAACGAATACCGAAGCAACAGCGAGGAAAGGGGAATTCTAAAATCGGAAATCCAAAATCTAAAGAATTATATAAAAGCTCGTTATTTAAATGGAAATGGTAGATTTTTAACGGCTTTTTCTGATGTGTTAATTTCTTTCCATCTTGTTGGTTGGTTTTTGTGATTCCGAAATGTGGGAAGTTCATAAATGTATTATAGGAAACTTCGAAGTCCCACACCGGACGAAACAGATGGACAAAGATAACTGAATGACAAACGCAAACCAGTCTCCCAGGTCCAATGAAGATGCATTACGATTATATATTTACAAATTGTGAACTTAAAGATGGACATTCGAAATGAGATGCAACAAACACAATTAAATTCCCCGACACGCCTTTGGTTGAAATAATAAGCGAAAGTTCCTTGACATTTATTTTATGAAGCAACCTCATATTGATTATTTAAGAATAGTACGGACCTGCAGACTCCGCATACCAAATGAATTTACATTTCAGACTTAATAGTACTTATTAGAACAAATCTCTAATTTTTTTTACCAAAGGAATGCACAAGCCATATATGAATATATTCCACGGATTGAATTTCCTATGGGGAAAACATCAAAACTTCTATGATGACGTTTATAAAAGTTGGAAGATTAGCCTACTGTAGGATAGCCATTACCAAAAGTGAACTAAGACCGAAAACTTACATACAATATATTTTGACTGTTTCAAACAGTTATTAAAAAACGGCAATAGATTGATTGATTGATTGAATATTGTTTAACGTCTACTCAGCAATATTTCAGCTATATCAAGACGAGAACAAGTTTGTTAATAAATAATCACTTTGGGGGTATGGAAAGGGTCATGGGACGGGAAATTCTGACTGCCACTGGAAAAGCAGGGTGATAAAAACGAAGGAACAAGGGATGTGCATATTACAAAAATCAAAGTCTAGAGACATGGTAAAAACGAGTATACAGAAAAACAAAGACATAAGACAGTCACAAGGCACGGAAATAAAAATACGATATTCAGAACTAAGGCCCTTGTAATGCGACCTCCCATGTAAACCGGAACATCGAAAGACTGATAAATTGTAAATAGCAATTTGAAACAAATCAAATAAATAGAGAATTAATTCAAAAGTGTAATCCCAATCAAAATAAGAATTATTTCAAAAGGATAACCCCAATAAAAATAGCACCAATGAGAAAGATTTACATAAAATGTGTACAAACAGATTAGCATACATCTAACAATCGCACTTGGTTATTACAAAAACCTAATAGAGTCCCATGATCACAACTAAAAGGTGTTTACTTAACGAATTCTTACGATATGCACAAAATTCTGTCGTACACCGATTTCGGCTTTCCATTTAGATCCACTGGCACTTGAACTATTTTCAGGACTCTTGCTTCAGTGCTTGTTCCCAGGAAAGGGATGCAAGAATGCCATGTCTATGTGGAGGCAATGGATATTTGCGCAAATGAGAAGTTTATATTTGTAAAAAAGAAAAATGGACGTTATTGCAAGCGTTTTTTGTAACGCGTTCTCAGTGAAAAGCCCCTTTATAAAGCAAGTGTTTAAAATATTTGTTATAATTCTCAAATAACTATCTAAAATAGTCAAGTTTCTTATTATTTCACTTCAACTGGTTCATACCAGATTGTATTGTGTGTTTTTGTGTGATATTGGGAAGTGGCTCAACAAGGTGTTATGGGCTTCCATTTCTGTCACCGGAAGAAGTAGAGGATTGTTTTGTGGGAGACATCATTGCGGATACACTAGAGGATGAAAAATGCTCAAAATTCGCAGACTACCTTACAGAATACTTTTTGACAATGAATCACGGTTTTCGCCGAAATTGATGGTAGAGGTACGTGTATACAACCTGTGTACGAAAAATGGAACAGAATCCTTCCATTCGCATTACAAGGAACAATTTTAGTCACCATCCTTCGATTTTTATCTTTTTGAAACGATTAAAGGCTTCATGTCAGTGTACGGTACTGGACAATCCGCCATCTCGTCATATAGTGCATCCTTGGCCTCCTTGTCAGCAACTGTGCTTCCATAGATCCCCACATGACTAGGGATCCAAACATAAATAACTTCTTTGCCTAATGCTACAAGTGACTTGTACAGTTGGGCTATTTTGTAAAATAATTGGGTGTTTTGTTTTTCGACTTTCAATTGCCAATGGCATGGAAGTGAATCGGAACAGATCATGAATTTTAAGTGAATAGCTTTAGCTTCAGCAGTAAATATCGAACTAGAGGATGGTAATCGGAGAGTTGCTGTACGATCTCCAAAAACGGCTGCAGAAACCAATCGGTCTCAATCCTTAGAGCCATCTCTGTAAAGTAGGTGAGAACCGAAAAGTCAATCAAAAAAGAAGAAAAACAAACTTTAGTTGTAGAGGGAAAGATGTCCCATAGCGATCCGCAAGATCGTGATGTCGACCATTAAACTTCTGTAGTGATAACTTTAAGTTTTTTGTAACATACCCTTGCTTAAGTAGTCTATTTGTAAGCAACTGAGCTCTATCAAGGAAGTCACTGTAACGACCACAAGCCCTTAAGTAGCGAATGAATTGTCAGATGTAAACTCCATATGCTGGTGGTTTGGAATGTTGCTGCAAAGGAAAGGGAAGTTGACTATTGGAAAAGTGAAGTCATCGCGTTTGTCATACAGACTAGTTTGTAATGTACCTCTGTTGTCAATTTAATTTCAAGCTCTTTTGGATAAATAAGATGAAGAAGATCAGCAAAGCGAGGGTTGTTTAATGATAAAATATCATCTATATAACGGAAGCTGAAATTAAAGGACTGGGCCAGTTTTTTGTCTTTATTTTGAAGAAGCCCATTCAATAAATTCAGCCTCATAAGAGTGGAGAAACAGATCCGATAAAAGAGGTGCACAATTTGTGCCTATTGGAATTCCAATGGTCTGTTGAAAAACAAGTCCTCCTAACTAGACAAATAAATTGTCGATAAAAAACTCTAACATATTTATCACTTCTTCCTCTGTGTATTTTTTCTGTGATTCTGAGTCGTATTTCTCAAAGTATGTTTGTTCTCTGCCTATGACAATGTACTTATATCTTCGTTCGCCGTTCTTACGGGAGAAACATCAATGAATTATATCTTTCAGCCGAGATTTCAGTTGTTCATGAGGAATGATCGTATAAAGTGTGGAGAAGTCAAATGTTTTTATGCTGTTGCAATGCAATAATGATCTAGATTTCAGGATGTCAAGCAGATGTTTAGAGTTTTTTAATATCCACATTTCATTTACACCACTTCATGAAAAGCTAGTATCACAGTATTTTTGAATGCCCTCTTTTACGGCTGTCAAGATGGAGGTTAAAAGCTTAGAAAGAGGTTTTGTGGAACATTTTGCAGATCCAGCAATGTACCGTTGTTTGTATGGGCATTTGTGTAACTTTGGTACCCAGTAGAAGGAAGGGAGATCGGTGTCTTCATCTTTGGTCGAAATTCCAAAGGAAAGCAAAACAGATTTATGGTTCTGTAATATCTCCTCCTTAGACAGAGTATTGGCTGCGTAGGTTGGACTGACCTGGGAGTTACCAATGCCTAATTCTTTCTTTAAACATTCGATGTAATACTTTTTACATATGAAAATGATGTTATTAGGGACCTTATCTGCCGGAACAACATCATATTTGTCATGAATGGAGGACAAGAATCTGGCAACATCGGCATTTTTAAAAATGGATGATGCTTTAGTTCTCATTGACCCTCGTAGCTGACTAATTCTTTAAAGAATCATGGACCTCACAGCCTTAATCCACTCTGATCTTCATCTTGTTCACGTTTAATCCATTTTCTGGCGTAGTCCTCTACAGCATCTATAAGGAATTTAAATTTTGCTCCCAGTTGATGGATCGTGGTTCACGGAATTTGGGTCCCTTTGCAAGAATATCACGGACAGACGGGTTTTCGATGATGTTCAAGTCTCCCGTTATGACGTGACCACAGGGACTATATCTGTAAGTTGAATTTAATCATGAACAATTGGGTGGTTTAGACTTGAGGTCGTTGGTGGTAAGGCTCTGCCATACACGTTTATGGTTGAAAATTTTATATGCTATCGGTGAAGTATAGGTATATGAGATGATTGGAATTGATGTGTCATTAAAATATGGAGGTATTTTGTTTTTTACATTTTTGTGATGTAGTATATTGGCAAGGCTGATGGCATCCAAATCCTTATTAGTAAACTTTATTGGTAGAAACGAACGGTGTTTGCTTGTTCTTTAACAAGTTGGAATAATCTGTGTTGACCAATAGCAAGGATAACTGCGTCTCATTTGTATAAAGATGAGGATGGGTCAGTAACAGAATTTTCTAGATTCTTTATACAGTGCATTCAATTTAGTTAGTGGCAACGAGAAAAGTTTTGTGCGAATGTGATGCAGTCCTTGAGGTTTGCAAACAAAAGGAAGTATACCTTTTATTAATACTTCATGAACACTTGGCGATGTATAATGGCGATGGCCATGACTTCGTTCACGTCTAGGATTGTTGTCAAAAATACGCACCACATTTATATCGTTGCATTTTGGGCTAGATAGATTACCTATACTATTAATTTGCAACCATATGGTATTGCAGTTCCTACTTTACGTATCCAGTCTTCTTCTTTTTGTCTACGTGGAGGTGTACTAAGGTTATGATTATTACTAGGGTGGTAAATTTTTTCTAGAATGCGAACTTTCATAGAGAGAATAGAATCATCGGGTTGGCTAAAATGTTGGAAATTTCATTGTGTTGATCCCTGATCTATGTCCGTTCATGCGTTCGTTAAGTCTCCCTTTTGTTTCTCCTACATAAATAAGGCCACATAAATTGCATTTTATACCGTACACATGATTTTTAGAAGCACAATTCAGATCGTCATAGCTTCTTGTATGATACGTCTTTTTTGTCAAATTACTAGTGAAGAAAGTATCTGTTATCAAAATAGCACATGTTTTACAGTTTTTGATCCTACATTTAGAGATTGTACAATGTTGTTCATCATCATTATAATTAAAGATGTCATGCACCCTAATCGAGCATGGATGAACATGTGGCTTGAGATCAGAATTTTTATTCTGGAAACGTGGGTCATTTGACATTACATATGAGGTGGTAGTATTGAAGTTTTGATTGGACACCTGCCTTACAAGATGACACCGTGTCCATGATATCATCAGGTTGGGGCCTTTTTATATTAAGTTTCTCCTATTTTATTTGCAGATGTTAAAATATCTTGTCCGTTTTTTCATGTGATGGACATTAGCTTTCCTATTTTTACCTTTTATTTTTTTGTATCATATTTCATGCCTTGTTCGTAAGGGTGTGGCAAAAGTTGCGCCAAGAAGTGCGTCTTCTTTGTTTCAAGGTTCTTCGAACTTTTGCCCCAAAAACGCGAAAATTGCCAAAATTTTCATCGTTGGATGTTTATTGAAAAGTTGCTCCGCCTTTTTACGATTTTTTCATAGCATTATCACAGTCATCGTCAAACCATGGTTTCCTAGGCCGTTTACGGTTTGCAGCAATGGAAAGTATTTTTTCACTGAAAAAGACTTAAGGGATCAAGAACATCTTCAAACAATTCAGATTCTAAACCGAGAGAAGAGGGAAGGCTAGATTGATTGATTAGTTCGAGTTTAACATCCAGTGAGCAATATTTCAGCTATATTAGGACGAGAACAAACTAATCAATTCAAAAAAATATAAGTTCGATAAGAAAGAAACAAGGGTGGAAGGGACAACGAATTTTGATTGCAACTGGAAAAAGAAAAAATGGGTAGGGGCAGGAAACTTATTCTTCTATACGAGTCCCAGTGACTCTGCCCTTTTTATACAATATAGAATACAATATATCCTTTCGTAACATATCTTTATACTGCATGGAGCAAGGCGTTTCTCCACACAGTTTGGCTACTATGGTTCGCAGTCAGTCTTTCCATTTTATGACCTAACTACTCCTCATAGACAGCGCTTTTACCTATCCCGAATTGGGGACGCGCCCGGCAGCTCTGTAGTCGGACCCTGAAAACCGATTTAGTAGGGTGTCCAATGACAAAAAGGCGCTTATTTTGCGAGTTTGGGTAAACGGAATAAACACGACTAATTTTTGTTTCATGGGCTGGAATAGTTATTCAATTTTATATTTTTCATTGTCGTAGAAAGTTTCCGTGGTCACGATTTCCATATTTTTTTTTCATTTTTAAGACCCTATAGCAGAGTTTTAGATATGGTATCTTTAAATTTATAGAAATTTACAGAAATCCTGATAAGCAGCTATTTTTGTGAAAATCCAGACCTAAAATTTTGTTTTACTAGCTTGAATGTTTATTCATTGATTTTTATATAATTTGTCGATTTTATAATTGGAGTAAAAAGGGTCATGAATTTAAAACATTTTCGTTGAATGCGAAATTACTTACCTGAATTTTCGAAATATTTTAATTTAAACGGAAACACAACTATCATCAATACATATGTGCCAAATATCATGGGTGTTATATCTACCTTTACAGAGAAATCAACAAATAAAAGCATGAAATTTGCGTAAAAATCTCAAAATATTACGTATATCTGAAATTTACTTCGCTTGATCAATCTGGAAACGTACGAAGCGCGACCAATCTAATCCATATGAAAGTAGAATAACATGGCAGCTCAAGTCGAATCAAATTATTTGGATCTGTTGGAATTTTTAAATTGTTCGAATTCGAATTTTCATGTTCATGTTATTGTTTGCACATTTAAATTTAGATTTCACTTCCCATGTAGATGATATAACAGGGTTTTGGTCAAGTTTTATTGGTTTTATTAGGTTGTATGGTATTGCGTGTTTTTTTTATGTAAATTGTCTTAAATAATACCAAAAACAAAAATATCATTTATTTTGTCCAGGTTTTATACAATTTTGAAGACGTAATGCTTTAAAATTTAAATCAAGGTTTCCTTTAAACAATGGTTCAACAAAAACTTAGAAATTACTTTTCATAATACAAATGTAATTGAAAGCGTCCTTTATATATTTTAGGTGCAAATATTTAAAATTGCACACTCCAAAAAACAAAAAGTCACCATGAATCTTTTTTAATGCAGATAAATTACAAATAACTATAGAAATTTAAAAAATGAATTGTCTGTAATATTAACATTAATTTTTTTAAATTTCGTGAGGGATTTGTTGGTAAATTGAAGCCTACTTTTAGTTGCGTGAGATCTTTCTTAATTTTAAGAAATGACCTTTAACCCCATTTTAAATAAAATGTGACCAAATCCGATCTCTATGACATTGCTATTTCGATGCGCCATGGTCTTCTCTTTCCAAAAATGTATAATGCAGGTGTGTGATTCCGTTAACCCAAATTCGAAAAAATCGTCGCTTGGGCACCCTTTTCAAGAGGTGTATGAAAATTCTGCATTTTGGGCTTAAATTGGTACTTAATTTAATGATTAAAACAACCACCTTTTCATTTATTTTTTAAATAGTTGTTGCAATTTGCGCAGAAGTTGTTTTTTATTAACCTGATTGTTTCTGAGTAAAATAACCAATTAATAATTATATGAATTGTTAATCTGTCCACCTTTGTATTGTGCCCACGTCTCCTGATTATATTATGCCAAGTTTTCTCACTATTGGCTCGATTAGTGCACTGTGGTTGTTTAAATGTTGTGATCGTCTTCATTTTTTGTGGGGCAATAGACGATAGCCACTGTAAGAACACTTTGCCAGTTAAGTTTATGTTTGTTGAACATCCAGCATCCATTGATCAAAGGGTAAAAAAGCATGGATGCAGCGTTGCTTGACAATTATCGGCGAGATCCTATGTTATGGACTTCCATATCTTCACGGGTGTGAAATATGACGTCTTAATAGTGGCCTCCGGGCGGATATGGCAGCCATATGTTATTTGAATGGGACAGCTCTTGTTTTCATTATTGTTTTTTTAGTGAAGTTCGCTTGTAAATTGTGGCATGTGATTGTAGTTCGCGGCCATTGTCCGTGTTTTCTGTTGTTTATTTGTAATCCATATCTTCGTGGGTGTGTAATACGAATTCAAAAAAAAAAAAAAATGGCGTGTCCATTTTTACAGCATGCTACGATCAATAACAAACCTTTTTTTTAAATTAACTTTATATATGAATTTTTATACAGTGAACCTCTACACAAGCAACACAATTTCCCTTTGACTGTTATATATTTTAATGGTAATATGGATTGAGTTGGTTATGGGTATGAGATGACTAAAATAGTCTTAGGGCCACATTTGTTTGCAAATATGGAATGCAATGGAGATCCAAGACAACAAAGAGTAGTACCTTTCATCCATGGATGAGAATGGCAATAAGGTATAAATCATTCATCATGAAAATTAAAATTTAATTTTCTTAATGAAAAGTGTACATGTAACAAATGGTTTTGGACAAAAGTATTCGCACGCTTTTTTATTTTCCTATATATTTCATGTAAAACTACATTTTTTTCAAAAAAATTACTTGGAAACCATTTTAACCGAATTCTATGAAATTTGCACCATTAAACTCAGAATATTATGCAGTTTAATTGTTTATTTTCGCATAATTTTTGAAGAATCATTCATTTAAGCATATTAACATGTGGACATTCGTCTCTCCGTTTAACATGCTAAAAATTTAGGGTCACAATTCCCTATTGATATAAGTAAAGTTATACTTTTTACTCAGATATTAGGAATGTTTTATACTCTCTTAAAATATGTACATTGTAAATTATAATTTTTTTTCAAATTTGCATATGTTGTTTTGCCTTAGTAAGTAACACTCAATCTATATAATATGTGGATGTTCAAATCTGCTATAAACGAAACTAGTGATCCTTGATCCAACCAATTAGGCACGATTTGTTTAGCTATGACAATGGTCATTTTAGTGGTTTTAGATATGACTTCATCAACCTCCCAGAAGTGTGCACAACTTTTCTTAGCCCATTGATAAGCAGTTTTTCATTTGCTAGTGAGGAGAGGTTTTTATGTTTTGGCATCTAACAACCACATTGGATATGTCAACAAATTTCTCAGAAATCTGGTTCATGCCAGCAAAAGCTGCTGTTCTTGTAGTCAATGTCTTTTCAGACTTAGTTGAATGTACTGCTTTTAGGTGACTCTTTATGCAGCGAACTTCGTGCTCCTTTTCAAGGTCAACCGGTATTGATGTGTCAAATTTTCCTTTATTATTAACGAAGGTTTCATATGCTGTTTGTTCACGGAGAAGTCCTATTTGGTAGCATTGAAATTTTAGGATTTCTAAGGCATACTTTGAGTTGTTGTTGATGCCTTTTAGGAAACACATGACAAATTTTAAAAGTGACAGCATTTTTCCTCTGTTCGGTATTTTCACACTTAAAATCAGGGCTTTAAATAGCATCCCGGATTCTAATACCATTTTCGCATAGGCTTCTATGCTATCATAATTATGTATTGGTTTGTTGTTACATGTAGGGCTTATCGGAATTAATATAAACAAAGGTTTGTCATTTGTGCAATTTCATGTATTTTTATCTGCTTTATTATCAAGATACAGTTTGGTTCTGTCAAATACATATTTGTTGATAAATTCATTTAGACTACCTTATAGTGTCTCACATTTTTTCTCCTTAGATAGATTATTGTCCACTTCAAAAATAGTTGCTGGCATACTGGATATTTCCTCCATCCCAAAATATGTTATAGCGGACTCAATAAGGTATGCATTGATGGAAATATCTGCATATTTCTTGCAGGCTTCATAGGAATTCTTGACATCATCTCTGTGTACTTTTTTCTGTTCAATATAATTTTGTTTGAGTATAAATTGCCTGTATCTGTACTATTATTTCTAAACAATTACTTATAACATGTATCCAGGACTGCCATTTGAAGATGGAAAAAATTCGAAGATTTTAAGGGACAAGTGTTGAAATCTTTCTGCTGATTAAAGTTCCTCATATCTTAGCCTCTTTGCACCACTGAATCTTTCACGGTTCCCACTGATATGAACATGGATGTCATCTGTCAATTTTATTCCAGCACATATAAAAACATCATCAATAGTGTTCTGATACATATCTATTATATCTACAACTTTAGCATACTTTTGCTCAATCTTTTTTTATCATTGGCAATTGAATGACTCTGTGTCTTACCCTTGAGGTTGTAGGTTGGATTTAAGTTGGTTCAAGCAACTTTGTAAAATGGAGAAATGTTTCAAGTGTTTAACTAGAATTTCTGCAGTAGTACACAATAAATCATTCATCATTAGTTTGTAGAAGAAATGTTGCTGGAGGTATCTGCATTAATTGTTGCTGTGGTGACAAATCACTGAATATAGTTTTAAAACTAGTGTTGAATTATGGCAGCTGATCCAAACCAATGCTCAATGGGTCTTTTCTGTTTGTTTTCTTTCTTGGGATACTTGTACATGAAAATTAAAGTTATCCCCTATGATTCTAAACTTTTTACCCCAAAGTTATGCCCCCCCAAAATTTGATACTTCTTTAACAACGATTTTCTCCCAAACCGGAAATGATAGAGACATGAGACCTACACCATTGTTCTTGGTTTCTCAGGGGCTATTTGAAAAAGTCAAGGTCAAAGGTCATTGGTGACCTTTATTTTACCTCTAGACTTGTAAACGGATAAACTCTGAAACCATAACAGATAGCTGATAAAACGTAATGGAGAAAATGTGTGTCTTGTTGAAATTACACTTGTTACATTGGGTCCAAAATCATTGGACCATCCGTTTTGGACCTATGGGCCAAAAACCGATTTTCGATGTATAATAAAGGGTTTTTTGCCTATAGCTCAAATACCATTGAAGATACAAACATATCTTGACCTTCAAAATGACGTCAAGGTTAAATGTCAAGGTCACATTGAAAAAATGTATTTCACGTTAAAGAGTCTATAAATATACATATAAAACTTAGAATGTTGGTTTTCTCTATGAATCAATAATGAGAACATTCTGACGCAACTTTGGGAAAGACCTATCAATTGTTCTTCGAACGATTGACGTACTTATTTGATTAAAAAGTGTTTGCATCATGTTTTGAAACTGTTTTTTTTCAAAAATGTTGTGCCAGTTACTCAAATAAAACATAAGAATAATATTCTTAAAATGTTTCATCAACATGTTCTATTTTGATTAGATTAAGATATTTCCTTGTAATGTTATAAGAATGTTTCCTTGAAATATTTAGGCCAGAACATTTAAAAAAGGAACAAAAAGTGTCTTTAAGTTATAAAATCTTATTGTTTATAATTATATTATCATGCCATTCAACACTATTGTACAATCGGTTACTGATAATTCGAAAGCTGTAAAAATATAACTTAAATGTTTTATGAAAATGTTTTAACTCAACATTATGGAAACATCAAGAGCCAATGCTTTTATAACGTTTCATTATTATGAAGCGGTGTAACAGAATAAAAAACATATTTTCAAAATGTTCTAAAAACATTTGGCAAAATGTTATTAAAAACGTCCGAAACAATGTTGTGGTGTGATGATTTTATAATGTTTTAAGTATGTTGTGAAAAAATGTTACCCAAAATAACTTTGAAACGTTCTGTTAAAATGTTTATAAAATATTATACAAATGTTTTACTTAAAGTTTGAAAAATTGTTTGTCAGCACATTAAAATGTTTTCAAAATGTTTTCGAAATGTTTTTAAAACGGATAAAACGTTTCAAAACATTTTAAAAATGTTTCAATAAAATGTTTTGACGAACCACCAATAAATTACAAAATACCGAAGTTGCTGTTAATATATGTTCTGCATTTGCGCATTTCGACAACTTATGTCTCATCAGTGCAGATAAAACCAAAAATTTGGAAGTCCATTTACCGAAAATCATGTAAACCTCGAATAAAATGTTTCGAAAATGGTTTGTGTTAGCTGGGTAGCTCTGACATATGAATACATGATCTGCAATATATAAAACTTCTATTTTGGAAACTGTGTGTAATTTGGGTACCTGTAGGGAGAAATTTGACAAAATTTTACAAAAAATGACTAAGTTCAGCAACTGGTATTATTGATATAAATCATCAAAAATCAAAATCAAACCTCCTATATATGTACAAATTATCTGCACATTAAAAACTTTCGATCTAAAAAAATTGTAGGAGATTTGCTCCAGACAAATGGGGTACCCTTGTTGGCAGATATTTGACGTAAAAATGACTAAGTTCAATAACTGGTAATATTGGCTTAAATTATCAAAAATCAAAATCAAAATTACATGCACACCTTTATTATATGTACATATGATCTGCAAAATATAAACCTTCTATCTAAAAAACGAAATACGAAATATTTATTTGTATGAACACATTTTCAATAAATGGTAATAACACAACTAACAAAAACTGTAGGAGATTTGCTCCGGACAAATAGGGTACCCTTTGGCAGATTTTGACGTTAAAATGACAAAGTTCCACAACTGGTAATTTTGGCATAAATCATCAAAAATCAAATTACATGAACATCTTTGATATATGACAAAATGATCTACAAAATATAAATTTTCTATCTCAAAAACTTTAGGAGATTTTTCCCGGACAAATGGGGTAGCCTGTTGGCAAATATTTGACGTAAAAGTGAATTATGTTTAACAACTGGTAATATTGGCTTCAATTATCCAATATCAAAATCAAAGAAACATACACATTTTAATATATGTACAAATGATATACAAAATATAAATCTTCTATCTAAAAAAATGTAATAGATTTGCTCTGGACAAATGGGGTACCCTATAGGCAGATTTTGACGTTAAAATGACAAAGTTCAACAACTGGTAATTTTGGCATAAATCATCAAAAATCAAAATAAAAGTATTATGTACACCTTTGATACATGACAAAATGATCTACAAAATATAAATCTTCTGCGAGATTTGCTCCGGACAAATGGTGCACCTATTTGGCAGTCGCCAGCCCGAAAACGCCGCACGACCACCGCCCGCCATTTTCACCATTGTAATAACCGGATTTCTCTGACGGAACAGCCACAAAATCTGACAAGTGATTATCATGTTGAGATCTACAAACCCTGCAATTTTGAAGAAAATCCGATAACCCGTCATTTTTATAAAATTTTCGATTTTCTGCTACTTTTGCCTAATACGATACACTATAAGTGATATGAGTACAAAAATGGTCAGCACAGCTATTGCCTTTTTTGTTACAATTTCACGATTCTTATATGTTTTGATTTCAAATACTACCATAGTTAGAGGTCAAGCTTGAATTGCAAAAATGTTTAGCTTATAAAGAACTACTAGCTTATAAAGAACTACCATTCCTACATACGTTCGAATCGCTTCAAAGGCCACCGAATTTCAGACTGTTTAAGGGTTGATGATCGTCATACTAATGGGTAAGGGTCGTCAGTTGGGGTTAATGATCGTGGTGTTTGTTGTTGAATTGACTATCCTAATCCTTGTGTTGAAATACCAATGTTAATGGCCGTCGTACTTGTATTGAAATGCCTATGTTGATGACCGTCGTACTGATATTAAAATGCCTGTTTTGATGATCGTCGAACTGATGTTGAAAAAACTGCACAGATTAAGCAAACAATATATGTAAACATATTAGATTCAAAGAAATATTTGAAGAAATATTTCTGAATCAGTGAATTATTTAATTTCCTTAACAATTTGGCTTACCTTGGTCTATGTGTAAAGTGGACATCCTAGCAAAAAACGTAGAGCATCAGAATGTCCGTATAAAAAAAATCATGCATAAGATAAACATGTAAAAGCTTGTTCAACAGACATCATGTCAGCTCCCTTGGTCTTCTCAAAGATCAAAACAATTAGAATTTTTTTGTGAAGGGCCTTGTATATAAACTATCCCTGTCAAGTTTGTGTTACGTTTCTTTAGTGGTATAAGAGGAAATTACCAATATGTGAAAAGCATACCGATAGATTAGAGATGCCCAGTGAAGGAAATCCTTTGGTCAGGTGAGCTAACAACCGATACCACAAACACGGTAAACTATCTCAAAGTTCCTGTCTCCGAAAAGATGTACTTGCTTTTGCTATTAATTTTGAGACTAAAAGATGCTCTTTAGGCTACAGATTGGTATCAATAATTCACTATACTTTGCATTGTTTTCTAAAGGAGTCTCCGAGACTCAAGTTTAACACCATGAATAAGTGGCAAAAATGTATAAGTATGTTAATGATCCAAGAAATATGTCATGACCTTAAATCAAATACCTTTAATATTTTCTACAGGTTTTAAATCGTTAAGAGCTCCCTTGCTTTGTACTGTGTTCATTGTTTAAACAGTTTCGAAGAAATAACAAGAAGCTCACAACAACCTGTATTGCTCACCTTGCTTCAAGGCCAATCCACTTTACAATTACTTTTATATTAAAAGAGATCAAATTGTGCTTAATTTGCTGATTATTTTGTCTTTTGTTAAACTTGAAATAAAATGTTGTAGTTTCAGATATGAATGTGATCTATAAACATGTCTTCTCATGTTCCAGCATTAAACAATGCTCCCCAGTGGAAGTCATCTTAGATACTTAGTAATGTGTCGACATGTTAATCATCTTAGAACTGATGAGATCAAGTTGGTTCAAGCTGGGGAAATGGTTTCAGGTGATTTTAATTAAATGTTCGCATAAAGTTCAATATTACATTATTTCCTGTTTGTGGTAATCTTGGATAAACTATGTGACATATTTTAAACACAACAATCCAAGAACCATAATGATCATGTATGGTTCAGTTATCCAAGTCATTATGAGAAGATATTTTTATCCTATTTGGTCCAATCTTAAGTAATGTTCCAACACTTACGGTAACCTTAAATAAAATGCAAACCTGAAAAACATCCTTATTAAAGGGGACAAGCCAAGAACTATTGCCACCAAGTTTAGTTGGTCAGATAGTTTCAGAGATTTCTGAATGTGTTTTCCCATAGGGTCAAATGTTAATTTTAAGTTCCCCGATGGTGGCCATCTTGGATATGACGCGGACTTGATATTTTTAAAGGAAACCACCTAGTTTAACTTCAATTGGCTTTGTTGATTCAGGGAATATTTGGCTGCTTTCCCATAGCGGGGTCTAATGTTAAACTATGTTTCTATTGGCAGCAATCTTACAGAAGGTACTGACTTGCGGTACAATTTTTAAGAAGGGACTACCTAAGGACTATTTTTACCAAGTTTGGTTCCAAACGCGTTGTGGCTTAAGGGATCTTTGAACCCTTTCAAATTGGATCCATGTTAATAATATTCTCCGATGGTAGGCATGTGGGATGAGATGTGGACGTGCCATGTTCATTTTTCTATGGTCACAAATTAAGGACAGTTATGTCTTTGGTTCCAATATGTCAGTTAGTTCTTTGAATGTTTTCCTATTATTCTCCAAGTTAAATTAAGTTTCCGTTGGTTGACACCTTGGCTGTGGTACAATCTTTCCTTACAACTTTTGGATCGGACTACCCAAGGACTCTGATTGTGACTAAGTTTAATTTCATTTGGACAAGATAGGATTTATCAATGAAAAGTCAAGTAATGACAAACTTATACCATTAATAAAGCCATTAAAGCTTAAAATATGCTCTCCACAGCTCATCAATATAGCTCACTTGGACCATGGCTGACACAGTCCAATAAATCACAATGTTATAGCACCTGAGATCTTATTTTCAAAGTTTTAATAATCCTCGAAGTTGAAAGTCCCACTATGTCTCCATTGGCAATCTTCTTGGATGAGTGTTGAACAGAAGGCACCATTTTGTGAGGGAGTATACCTCCATAGGACCGTTGTGACTAAGTGCAGCTGTAATTGGCCTTTTACGGAACTTTGAAGTGTTTATCCAATAGAATCCCGTGTTAAACTTTGTTCCCAAATGATGGACATCTTAGATTGGGCACAGATAAGCCTGGTATAATATTAACCAGAGGCTCACATTTTTCCTGTATCGCTAATCTGATGGCTGCTGATCAAATACGATTTTCACTCAGGGTTTAATGATTGGTCTGAGGTGTCTGTCAATTGGCTGGTATATAACTATCATCCTATTTTGATGTATGAAGTGGTTTTCAAGAAACAACAATTTACAACATTTTCCCATAGGGTTCTATGTTAAACTACTCCAAAGAGGCGACCATTTTGGATTTCTGATTGGTACCAATATACAAAATTTTGTAGATCATGACCACCAAGTTACCATGCCTAGTAAATATCAACTTCAAAAAAGAAAATGTTTCTAGGATTTGCGATTTACAACATTTTCCTACCAGCAGTTGCAGCCATCTTGGACCTATCATGGCTACTAAAATCATACTTTTGTTTAATGACAATCATGTTACTATACCTAGTTCCAATCAACTTGATGAAACGATTTTCAAGAAGTAACAATTTACAACATTTTTCCACGGGGCCTTATGCTAAATCATGTTCCCTGCTGACAGCCATTTTGTATTTGTGACAGGAACAAATACGTAAAAATTGGTAGATGACATCCTGTCACCATGCCTAGTTAATATCAACTTGATATATGAAATGGTTTTCCTGAATTAGCAATTTACAACATTTTCTCATAGGGCCCATGGCTGTCAATGCCCAATGCCCCAAAATCTGGTCATGACCTGCATTGGATGGTAAAAATCTGCATGGTGAGAAAGGTTGACAAACTTTTCATCCCAATTACTAGTATTCTATTATAAACACACAACCATTTTTTTTTCAGCCCAACTATTTACTTATCAAGCAATAATTTACACACTTAAATTCTCACTTACTACCTACTTAAAAAAAACATACATGATAATTAAATTTCCTGTCAATAGAATACCTTAGGCTTTGTTTCACTTTGCTGATGAAGATTTTTACTTGGACCAAAAACTGGGCATAATGTGTCAATTTCTAATTCTAACTTAAAATGCTTGTTGATCCTTATAACTATTGAAAAAGCTGTTTCACTGTCTGAATTACTAATAACAAGGTCGTTTGATTTTACCCAACAGTCCAACCAAACTTTATTTCCAACATTTTGGATTTCTGATTTTGTGCCTTTGTTTTGAATGTTGTGATTTTTATTTCTGTCTAACCATTGTTTTGTGTCTAACGTCATTGTTTTCTGTGTTCTCGTTTTGGCCATGTCTTTGGACTTCGATTTTTGTAAATTTCACTCCTTTGCTCCTTCGGTATTCTACTGCCGTTGTTCAACGAACACTTGGAAAGCTTCCCCGTTTCGTGGAGTTGTTGAAAACATTGCTGGTCCTAAAATTGGTCTTCTTCATTGAGTGGAAGACATTCCCAGTACACTCAATGCGTGTAGTTATTTGAAAATGCCTAAACAAACTCCCTAAATGCTTAAACCAGAGGAGAAGTATTCCAAGCCAATAGAGTACACAAAAACAGCACCAGAAATTTAAATACGAAGATTGCACACAAAATTAGGGTCCAATGTTAAAACTGAGATCTGCGGTTGCAGCCATCTTGGATCTATGATGGATACTAAAATCATACATTTGCTTGATGACCAGCATGTTACAAAGCCTAGTTAATATCAACTTGATGTATGAAACAGTTTTCAAGAAGTAGAAGTATTAATTTACAACATTTTCATAGGGTCTTATGTTAAACTATGCCCTCCGTTGGTAGCCATCTTGGAAGAAATACAAACTTGCCAGACATAGGTAGAAATTGTAGTTCTTGATAAGCTGAACACTTTTTCAATTCAAACTTAACTTCTATGATAGTAAATAGTTTTATTTGTAACATATCTCGAATCATTAAAAAATGGAGAAAATTCAACCGAAAAAAAGGAAGTTACTCCCATATTGTTCATAAGATATTCTTCAAAATAAGAGCATTGGTAGATCTAGGCATACTTTAACATTTTTGTAATGACTTCTTAGTCTCCAACATTCAACTAGAGGCTCACATGAGCCTGTATCGCTCTCCTGGTGACTGGTTTTATTCATTGTCACCAACAGACCACCCATTCATACTATAAATCAGTTCACCAGGTGTTACATTTTCATTCTTGAATGAGGTACAAACTAAAAATCACAAACTTTGGAAGGGATCACCCAAAGACAATTGTAACCAAGTTTGGTTCCAATTGGCGCAGTAGGTTCAGAGGAGAAGACATTTGAATGCATTCCCATAGAGTCCCTATGTTAAACTATGTTCCCTGCTGGCGGCCATCTTGAATGGGGTATGAACATAAAAATCACAAACTTTGAAGGGAAACATCTAAAGACTATTGTAACCAAGTTTGGTTCCAATTGGCTCAGTGGGTTCAGAGGAGAAGACGTTTGAATGCATTTCCCATAGGGTCCCTATATTAAACTGTGCTCCACGCTGGCAGCCATCTTGGATGAGGTGCGAACGTAAAAATCCCAAACTTTAAAGGGGACCACCCAAGGACTATTGTAACCAAGTTTGGTTCAGTTTGACTTGGTAGTTTCAGAGAAGAAGATCTTTGAATACATTTCCCATAGGGTCCTATGTTAAACTATGTCCCGTGTTGGCGACCATCTTGGATGAAGTACGAACATAAAAATCACAAACTTCAAAGGGGACCATCCAAAGACTACTGTGACAAAATTTGGTCCCCATTGGCTCAGTGGTTTCAGAGGCGAAGATCTTTGAATGCATTTCCCATAGGGTTCTATGTTAAACTAACTTCCCTGCTGGTGACCATCTTGGATGAGATGCGAACCTGCTGGACATATATAGAAATTGTAGTTCTGGAAAACCTCAACACTTTTGCAATTTACATTTAACCTTTATCTCAAACAGTTTTTGAAATGAAAGTGAAAACGTTAAAAAATTGTGAAAATTCAAAGAAAAAGCGGCAATAACTCCTATGTGGGTTGTCAGATTTTCTTCAAAATTGCAGGACATGTAGAACTTACTATCCTAAATATTTTTTTATATAAACTTCACTTCTATCTTCTGCCATTATCAATATATAAGACTAAACGTAACGGAAAACTGAAATTTTTACAGAAAAGGGACAATAACTCCAAGACGGGTAAACAGATATTCTTCAAAATTGCAGGGGAGGTGAATCTCATCATGCTGATCATTTTTCTCCTGTCAAAATTTTGATATCTCTAATGGTTTTTGAGTAATTTGCAAAAAACGGCAATTTACCCCTATTTTCTTTATTAGTAACAACAGCCATGTTGTTTGTTCTACGGTCATAAAAATCACAAACTTGAAAGAGCATACCCTGATGATGATTCAGGCCAAGTTTGATTAGTATTGGCCCAGTAGTTTCAGAGGAGAGGATCTTTGAATAAAAGTTAACGGACGGACGGACGATGGACGCCGAGTGATGGCAAAAGCTCACATGGCCTTTGGCCAGGTGAGCTACAAAAGAAAAATTTGTTGGAAAGGGCAATAACTCAAAGACAGGAGTTCAGATTTTCTTCAAAATTGCAGGTCGGGATATATCTTGTCATTTTTATCATTTTAACCTTCATGTCAAATTTTTGAAATC